>PVKA01016948.1:0-46819 GCA_004027165.1 Ctenomys sociabilis | reverse complement strand
CAGAAAAACCCACTAAATTCATGGAAACTAAACAACACCCTACTCAGCAATCAATGGGTTGCAGAAGAAATTCAACAAGAAATTCAACAATATCTACAATTCAATGAAAATTCAAGTACAACTTACTGGAATTTATGGGATGCGATGAAAGCAGTTCTTAGAGGGAAAATAATAGCTATGAACTCACACATTAGGAAAATGGAAAGGGAACAAATTAACACCTTAATGTTGCACCTCCGACAACTAGAAAAAGAAGAGCAAACAAAACCCAGAGCACAAAGACGGGAAGAAATCATAAAGATTAGAGCAGAAATTAACTCAATTGAGATGAAAAAAAACAGTTCAAAGAATCCACAAATCACAAAGAATCACAAAAGTTGGTTCTTTGAAAAACTAAATAAAGTTGATAAGCCTCTTCCCAACCTCATCAAAAAGAGGCGAAAGAAAATTCAAGTACAAGCGATAAGGAATGAAAAGGGTGAAATCACCACAGACCCAGGGGAAACTCAGAAGAGTATCAATAGTTACTTGGAGAATCTTTATGCTCACAGAATAGAAGACACAGAAGAAATGGACATATTCCTTGAAAGGTACAAATTACCAAATCTGAATCAAGAAGATATAACAACTCTCAATAAGCCGATAACAGCCAATGAAATACAAAACGTAATAAAAAGCCTACAGACAAAGAAAAGTCCAGGTCCTGATGGATTCACAGCTGAATTCTACAAGAAATTTATAGAAGATATAATTTCCATACTCCACAAACTCTTCCATGAAGTTGAAAAGGAAAAAGTCCTCCCAAAATCATTTCTGGAGGCAAGTATAATACTGATTCCAAAACCAGGGAAAGACAACCAAAAAGGAGAACTACAGGCCAATCTCCCTCATGAACATAGATGCAAAAATACACAACAAAATCCTGGCAAATAGAATACAGCAAATCATCAAGAAGATCATACACCATGACCAGATAGGATTCATCCCAGGGATGCAAGGATGGTTCAATATTTGAAAATCATAAATGTAATACACTATATTAATAGACTGAAATCTAAAAACCATATGATCATCTCATTTGATGCAGAGAAAGCGTTTGACAAAGTCCAACACTCATTCGTGTTCAAGGTCCTACAGAAAATTGGAATAGATGGACTCTATCTTAACTTGATAAAAACCATCTATGACAACCCAGAAGCTCATATAATCCTAAATGGGGAAAAACTGAAATCTTTTACTCTTAAATCAGGTACAAGACAAGGATGTCCTCTATCGCCCCTCCTATTCAATATAGTCTTAGAATCCTTAGCAACAGCCATTAGAGAAGAGGGAGAAATAAAGGGAATAAGAATAGAAAAAGAAGAAGTTAAATTATCACTATTTGCAGATGACATGATACTTTACTTGGAAGACCCCAAAAATTCCACCAAGAAACTACTAGAACTGATAGGGAAATTCAGTAGCATAGCAGGATACAAAATCAATACTCAAAAGTCAATAGCATTCCTCTACACAGATAACAAGCACACTGAAAGGGAAATAATAGAAACAATACCTTTTACAGTAGCACTGCAGAAAATGAAATACCTTGGGATTGACTTAACCAAGAAAGTCAAAGATCTTTTCACAGAAAATTACAACACCCTAAGAAAAGAGATTATAGAGGATTTCAGAAAATGGAAAGATATTCCCAAAATTGTTGTACAGATTTAATGCAATCCCTATGAAACTGCCACCAACATACCTCCCAGATATAGAGAAATCAATCCTAAAATTTATTTGGAACCACAAATGACCTAGAATAGCAAAGGCAATCTTGGCCAATAAAGACAAGGCAGGAGGCATCACAATTCCTGATTTGAAATTATACTACAAAGCCACTGTGAAAAAATCAACATGGTATTGGCAACAAAATAGACCCAAGGATCAGTGGAATAGATTAGAAGATGCAGAGCCATCTACAAAAACACTCAGCCATTTTATCTTCTACAAGGGGGCGACACAAGCTCACTGGGAGAAAGATAGCCTCTTTAACAAATGGTGCTGGAAAACCTGGCTTTCTACATGCCAAAAACTAAAACTTGACCCAGCTCTATCACCATGCACTAAGTTAAAGTCAAAATGGATTAAAGATCTAAACATTAAAACAGAAACAATCTCCTGGAAGAGAAAGTAGGAGGAACTCTTGAAGACATAGGGGTAGGTAAAGAGTTCATGAACAAACATATATTTGCACGGAAAGCACTTGAAAGAATCAACAACTGGGATCAGCTCTTCTTAAGGAGCTTCTGCATGTCAAAAGAAATTGTCAACAGAGTGAAAAGACAACCCACAAATTTTTTAAAAATCCTAATTAATAAGCAATCAGACAGAGGACTACTCTCTAGAATATATAAAGAACTACGATACAACAGGGCCCTCAGATTTAAAGACCCAATTCAGAAATGGGCATCTGAGATGAATACACACTTCTCAGAGGATGAAATTAAAGAAGCAAATAAATATATGAAAAAATGCTCCACATCGCTAGCCATTCATGAAATGCAAATAAAAACAACACTGAGATACCATCTCACTCCAGAATGAATGGCTATCATAAGGAAATCAACCAACAACAAATGTTGGAGAGGTTGTGGGGAAAAGGGAACATTTCTCCACTGCTGGTGTGAATGTAGACTGGTACAACCATTGTAGAGGTCAGTGTGGAGACTCCTCAAAAGAGTAGGACTAGAAATCCCATTCAAGCCGGCTAGCCCCGTACTGAGAATTTTCCCAAAGGATCTGGATACATTGTATCATAGAGATATATGTGTACCTATGTTTATAGCAGCACAATGTGTGATAGCAAAATCTTGGAAACAACCAAGATGTCCATCACATGAGGAATGGTTGAAAAAGATGTGGTATTTCTATATAATGGAGTATTACTCAGCTATTAAGAATAAGTTTGAAGCATTTATACTGAAGTGGATGCCACTTGAACATATACTTATAAGTGAAATAAACCAGACACACATGTGTAAATATCATATAGTCTCCCTAGTATAACAAGCGAAAAGCAGAAATACAAAAGGAAACATACAACAACTAAAATCAATTGAGTCAGATAAGGCAAAGTGAATGGCATATGCTGCAGGATACTAATCAGCTTTTCTTCTGGATGGTTAACAACCTAAGATCACAAGTCAGAGTTGGAGAAATGGAAGAGCCACAAGGCCAGCCAACATTTTGGCCGTAGCCTTTCAAGGTCAGTGAAGACTCAGGACATAGGAGAACCTGTACTGCAACATCATGCAATTCAGGTGAGCTCCAAATTTTCTGAACAAGGAGATTATGGAGCCACAAAAGAAAGAGATTGAAGTTCTATAGTGTGCCTGGGGAGAGTCACATGAAGAGAAAACTTTCTCTCAAGCTCTCACAGAGAGCAAACTGGTCAAGCATTGGCCGTGACTCATCCTCATGTATGACACAGACAAAGGAACTACAGAATAATGTGCAGGACTACAAGATAAACCCTGAGAAGACCTCACTGACCACATAGGAAATATAAAGTTCATGTGTTGGTATATAAGTCTTGATCTATCTAGGTCTTAACCATCCAGCAGAAAAGTATAAAAATGAAGTATACATCGTGGGGCCATAATATTAAGCTGAGCTGTAAATGGATATGGTCAACAACTTCTTTGAATAACTCACTATTGTTGTAGAATGCTGGACTGTGTTGGATTGTGGTGTCGAGTTCAAGCACCTTAGTTAGTTGAATGACAATGGAGTGCCCATCTTTGACAGGTGTAGACAAGGGAAGGGTTAGAAAGAAAAAATCATGTGTGTGTATAGACAGTACAGTTGGGATAGATAATGCTGTGCTTCTACATAATTCTATGAGAGGCAAGATCTGCACTAATTGTGGTTGGACAGGATATTATGTTGGCTTCTAGTACTACCGTCATCCACTAGGAAAGTAATTATTGAATTTTTGATACAATTCAGGTATAAAAAATAAGATAAGTAAGCAGCTACACTCTTAATTTACTGATAAGAGACATCTGCTAAAATAATATCTGTAAATATAATATCATGTATGCACCTTCTGCGATACCAAAACATTATGAAAACAGTTTGCAATGTATTAATTGAGTCAGTCTTGTTAAGGTGTCTTGAAACTGTCTGATTGACATTTGTAGTTCAATAAAATAAAAAATAAATTAAATAAATAAATGGTGGAGAAATGAAAATCTCCGTTTAAAAACAGATGCACAGGCTGATTCATTTATTAAGATAGATTTATTTTAATCAATGATTGCCTATGTTTTATAATTCCAGCCAGCAACAAATAATGATAGTACTAGGGAAAAAAAGCATATCATCTTTTAATAATTTTAATATATTTTGACTATTCTCATACATAATTTTCTACACAGCCAATGTTGGAAACCACTATGACACTGAAAAGTAATAATGTCAAAAACCATTTGGATTTTTTAGTAAAAAGCAATCAGTGTTATCACAGTATTTGCAAAGTTTATTGTCCTTTAGTCATCTGGCAAAAAATTGTTCAACTAAAAATATGACACTGACAAAACTTATTTTAGTTCAGTGAGTTATAATTTATTTGAACTGTATTTTATTTCTACAGATAATTTCTGACCCTAGACTTCGCTTGGAATTAGCACTTCGCAAAGCTGGACTTCATAAAACATTGTATGCCAAAGAAACATTACCAAAAATCAGTCCACAGAAACCTCCAAGAAAGGACATGGAGTCTACTGTATTTAAAATCTGAGTCTCATAGTAAAATCTATTATATGTAAACAAAATTTTTTTGCAAAACATTATATGAGTAACAATAATGATCTTTCTAAAACATAAGTCAAAAAACTAGTATCATCTATTTGCCCTTCCTTCATGATGATTAAAATTTTACATACTATTTCCTGTATTTTAAGTATAAAATTTAATGTCCTACATCTTTCAAGTTATATTTAATAATAGCAAGCCCACCAAGGTGATGTTCACTTGGAACGTACACTGTCACTTAGTGAGCTGACCCCGGAGGGCATCACATAGGAAAGATCCAAATAACCACTTGCAAGAATTATAAATGATATAGCTTCTATCTGTCAATGTTCACTTGTGCTTGTTATTTCAGAATTTGACTTTTTAATTGTAAGACCTTCATTATCATTAATACTTCTATTATTTTGTTATTACGAGAGGAGATTCAACCTTTCTCTAAACTTAGAAACCAATTTGGTATACTATGTTTACTGCAAACCAGTCATCCAAACAATTTCATTTTGTAAATTAGCCTTTAAAATAAATTAGAAATTACAAATAGCAATTCAAGCATGGGAATCTCTTCTGGTTTGAGAAAGGAAGGTATTTATGTCGCTATTTAAACAGAATACAGAAACATTCATGATATTTAAAATGCTGTCAAAAGTTTCAAATCTAAATATCATGATGATTTTATTGAAAAGTATTTCAAATAAATTTTTGATTATTTCTCAGAAGTGGTATTCCATCAAGCAAATGAGTGGCGTCAGCAGTTGCGGTCGTTACTGTCACGAGTACCAACCGCTTTCTCTCTAGTGAGCTCGCTGCCTTTCCTACCTACCTCCAGCTTCAGTGTTCACTCTTCTGGCAATTTCCGGGATAAGGTGAAATTGACGAAACACCGCCTGACTGGCAGAATGTTTGTCTCTGTCACTTCACCCAACACCATGAGAGGAAGTAAGACAGGACGTGGAGGTCGTCAGAATAAACCTTCCTGAGGAATTTGCGGGCACATACCCACATTCAACATTCACGGTAACATCCTCTTAACTGAGCCTTCTGGCCTGGGCTAAAGTTCAGTGGCACAAGTGCCTGCTGGGCAAGTACAAGGTCCTGAGTTCAATTCACGGTACCAAAAAATTAGTATGAATGATACCTGCCATTCACCAAGCACAAACTGTGTGCTCCGTGCCACATGTGTCTTTCGTATCTCTTACTCGACTATCAGAACAACCTTGTGAGAAAGCCATCCCTATTTTATAATGAAGGAAATAGTAGATAGGTAAAATAATATGCCTTAATACCTGTTTTTAATCTGAGATATTAACTTAATTTAATGAGTTCTGACCAGAATTTTAAAGTGAAGCAGAGTAAACATAGGAGATGATAGAAACATTAATTAAAACACCCAAAGAAATACCAATCCATACCACTAGATTGCCAACAATACCAAAAAAGTCACAGTGCCAAATACTGGTGATACAAAACAATATAAAGCACAAACTGGGATACACTGGAAAAGTTCAGACTTACTAGGTAAGATTGGAAGAGTTCATGCTCTTAGATCCAACAGCTTTATCCTAAATATACCCTTGGAAGCCCCTGCACATGTGCGAGGAGACACAAACTGGGATCCTGAAATGAATACAAGCCAACAGAAACTGGATATGGGACACACACACGTGTAACCCCAGCTACATGGGAGACTGAAGCAGGAGTATGGTACGTTTAAATCCTGCCTGGGCTTGGTGAGACTCTGTTCCAAACAAAGCATACAAAGAGGAGGGGACATATCTCAGTGGTAGAGTGCCGTGACAGTCAGAATGGATTTCCAGTTAATTGGTTTAAACCCATCCAAGGGCAGGTGGGGCACACAACTAAACTGTGTCTGCAGGACCAGGTGTCCTGGGGTCTGCACCTGGGCCCTTGCCCTTCTGCTGTGCTTCCCATTTGCCATGAACTAAGCAGGTTTACTGGGTCACATCCTCTGTCGTGATGCTCCTGTTGTGGAACCAGCCAATCATGAGCTGAAACCATGAGCAAATTAAAATTCTCCTCCTGTAACTTGGGGGGGTGGTGAGTGTATCCCTCCAGCAATGGAAAAATAACTAATACAACTGCTTCTCTAGAATTCACATGGCTGTGAGTTCAATACCTCATAAGGCCAAGGGAAGAAAAGGATTAAATATAAGAATTGTGGTTTATTCACTTATAGAATTATATGTAGCAATGAAAATGAAAAATATATAATAGCATGAACATAATTATTAAAAGGAACCAGTTACAAAAACATACATATTGAGCTGGGGAGAAACTCAGTGGCATAAGTGCTTGCCTGGCAAGTACAAGATCCTGAGTTCAAGCCCAGGTACTTAACCTTAACTACAGAATTATGCCAAACCAACCTATATTGTTTAGGTAGTTAGATAATAGAGAAAAAAAGTATTAAATTAAAATTATGATAATGATCATCTCTAGGGTATAGAAAGGCAGATAGGAATGAAGATCTCTAAGTTACTGAAAATATTTCTTTCTTAACCAGGATAGTGATTATATGATATTTCTAGTCCTTTTCTAAAGTACATGTGTTTTAATCCAGACACATGGTGGTATATGCCTGCAATCCCAGCAACCCCAGCACCCAGAAGGCTGAAGCAGGAGGATCACTGCGAGTTCAAGGCCAACCTGGATTATATAATGAGGCCATATCTCAAAAGAAAAATGTACATGTGTTTTACATACAATTATATATCAATGCTCAATTCTCTATAAAATGAAAAGAGAATATTAAGAAAGCAGATTATTAAAAGCATGATTTGTAAATATACAATATCAAAAAATATTTAGTTTATTTCTTTTTTATGTATTTAGTACAAGGTCTACGGGGTCTCACCACACAGATCAGACTCATAGTGATCCTCCTGTTTTCAGCCTCCCAAGCACTGGGTTTACAGGTGCGCCCCACCACTCCCCGTCTCAATGCCATCTCAGCGCACCGCAGGGAAGGAGCCAGCACAGCACTCTGGGGGACTGAACTCCTGGTTTTTAGTGTATTTCTAATGTCCCCACTACACATGAATTTCTGAAGTGGAAGATCTCTCCCCCTGCTTCGCAGTTGTATTTTCCTCAACATAGGTGGCATCCCCTAGTCCTCTGCAGCCCAGTGCTCCAGTTTACTCTCTCTCTTGTCAGTCTCATTTGCCTTGAAAAAGAAAGCTCATTCCTAATAGGGCTCAGCATTGAGCTATGACTTCAGTGCTCGTGCTCTCACTCCGCCTGTGTGTGTCTGTTTGTAGTGGATCATAACAAAAACGTGTCTTTTACTGCATCACAGTGATGGAGACTGGCATAGTGGTGGGCACCTGTAATCCCAGCACTTGGGAGGCTGAGAACAGGAGAATCACTATGAGTCCAATCTACACAGTGAGGCGCTGGAGACCTTGTATCCCATAGACCCTGTACTTCTTTTTTTTAAATTCTCCTTCAGTATATAAATCCAAGCTTTTAAATAAATCTCCATTTGAAAGTAAATTTCCTTTCATCTTGCCATTATTCCATAGATATCTGGCTATTTCTCTGCTCCCCTTCCCAAGAAACTTAAGAAGTTGCCTGTAGGAGGGTATGGAGAGGCACTTGTGTGATCCCAGCACTTGGAAGGCCAATGCAGAAGGATCACCATGGAGTCAAAGTCAGCGTGGGCTGTATAAGCAAGTTCCAGGCCAGCCTGCACTATGCAGAGACATCCTGCATCAAAATAGAAAGTGGCCTGTAGATATCTGATGTCTCCTCTTTTTATTTTCTAGTTACTGTGATTTAGTTTTGATTTTATTCTGTTGCTTCTGTTCTAGCACAGCCACCAGCAAACTCCATATTGGCAAATGATAACGATTTGTAAACTTTATCATATTTATTTCATGAAGGAATTTAATTCAAGCAACAGCAGCCCCGTCTTGGAACACACTCGTGGCTTCTGTGACTCTACCCGCCCTACCTATTGCGCCTTCTTTGGTCACACATATCAAGCTCCTTCAAGCACTCTTCTGTCCATTGTTCGACATGGGACACTTTAATTCTCTTGCTCTGTATTGGCACTGAAAGGAACACTGTTAAACACTATTGCTTTAGCTTTTAAGCTAGAACTTTTCAGTGTCATTTCATCTACAGGTCCCACTTCATTCTTTTTTACTCTTAGCAGTTTATTTAATGAAGGCACAAACACATTTACATGTAGAACTTCTTATGCTGGATTTCGCTTATGTACAGTTCAATATAATCTCCTGTCCTCTCTGACTTTTGTATTTGTATAAAGTATTAGTTCATCTGAAGTTCTCAGCTGGACCACCTGTAGATGACTATTCATATGGCTTGGATTTCTCGTACAATGGTAGGTAGCTGTCTCCCAAAATAAAGCTATCCAAGAGCTAACATAGTAGGAAAAAGCACAGGCTTCTAAGCCAGTTACAAACTAGTGGACTTGACTCAATGTCTCTTTCTTACTTCGTCAGAATCGTCATACAGGGCTCTCTGATTCACAGTGGTTGAGAAGTGGCCTCATTTGTTGGTGGTGTGTGGGAGTTGCAAGCTCACATTGTAGATTTATGTGAAATAGGAAATTTTGCACCATCTTTGAAAATCTGTCACATTTGTTATCTGGCATGACACGATGTTCCAGCTGACTTTAAGCATTCCCTGCTGGGTCTAGAATCCATTTCTTTCCTCTCACAAGCTTTGGTTGTTTTTGATGGGGAGTGATATTTCAAGACCAAAAATTTGGATGCTTAAGATATGCATTGCTATCAGTTTGGTCCTCTATCCAGGCCTTTTCAATAAGCATTGCTAGAATACTCGTGTGCATGAACACACACATATGCATGCAAGTATACACACTCTATAGAGAGAATACTATACTAATTCTTTCTGTTGCTTCTAATTCAAATTCCATGGGGTTTTTACTTGACATCTTCCACTTTACATTTTTAATTTCTTCCTCACTGAGAATTTTGGTGTTTAATGACAAGCATGTTAAAATATGACATAATTAGTTATTTGCATTAGCCCACATTTTACAGGCAACAGTCTTGCAATAAAATACTAATATGATAAAAGCAAAAATAAATTGTCTTGATCATACCTCTATTTTGTTTCCTTTGCATCTATATTGTCAAGGATTATATAAATAAACTCTCCCTATTAGCATTACATTAAGCTGATTTTTTTTTTGTCTTTTTGTCTTTTTTGAGACAGGGTCTCACTATGCAGTTCAGGCTGGCCTTAAGCTCACTTTGTAGCTCAGGATGGTCTCGAACTCACAACAATCCTCCTGCCTCAGCCTCCCAAGTGCTGGGATTACAGACATGCGCCACCATGCCCGGCTAAGCTGATTTTCTAAGTAAATATATTTTTACTGGTACCACCAGGTTTTTATATCAATATTTCATTTGTCATTTTAGTTCTCTAAATCTCTTTTCCTAAAAGACTCTAAAATTGTTCATAGAAACAATATTTTCTGAGTTTTTGAATGTTAATAGCAGCCTTTTGGAGGTCTTTCCCATGGGCAATCAGTTTTTACTGGTATAAAATGCCTCGTTCACATTTTACTCTCTTAGCACCAGGTGTCAGAAGGTAGATTGTAGTCTGCCTTCCTTTTCCTGACAATCACTTAATCTTTCACTTATTTCTGGCTGAATGAAGGATTTCTTGCCACCTCTTCTAATACAGTAGTTTCACAGGACTTTTTCTTCATGTTGATCATTCTTGGTCAATATATTCAGAAAAGAGCATTGCCTTTCATAGTATAAATAAAACTTTAGGAATTATTCATCAGTTAGTTTTTAATATTCATTGTGTTCCCCTTTTGTCTTTTCCTATGGATTCATTATAGGACAGCAAATCTTCTTTGTCTATAGTTTCTATTTATCACTTCCTCTTGAATTGTTTTGCTTCTTCACTTTTACACAAGCTTTTAGAAGGTTTTTGCATAGAAATAATTTCAAATCTATGGAAAAGCTGAATCTGAGACTAACATACCTTTTCCCCAGACTCATATAAAACATGATCCTCCCTCCAACCTGCTCCATTTCAGATGTGACGCCCTCGCCTACCACATTGGGCAAACATGCAATCTAGGAATCAGTCATGGTGCTCTTGCCCCCACTTGTAACATTTTAGCTATCAAGATCCCCCAACACTCTGCTTCCTATACCGAAATCATACTGCTGCTGGAAGGTACTCAGCATGCTCTGTAGCCACCTAGCTACACCATTGTTGCGAGTAGTGTATGCCGGCATTATGCACCCATCTCTCATATGTAGACACTCAGTTACTCCAGTTTCTTGTCGTATGTTATCAGCCTATCAAAGTCATTACCTGAGACTTCATAAGAGATCTACATAAGAGAGCTGGACTCTAGGGCTGGGGAGATAACTCAGTAGAATAAGCACCTGCCTGGCAAGTGCAGGGTCCTGACTTCAACCCCAGTACCACAAAAAAGAAGGAAAGAAAGAAAGTTGGACTCCTCTATCTTCTGGCAGGACAGGCAATAGAGGCTTTTAACTTAAGGTGAGAATACTTGCACAGTTTCCAATATTCAATCCTTAGCTAGTGGCAGATGAGATTCTGGGAGGCCTGCATAGAAGCAATGGATTTCAGGAGAGCAGGCACTCCATGCCTTTCCCAGATGGACAGCTTCAAAGGCTGACTCTGGATTTTCCAGAAATTGTAGAAACTAACTAACATCCTTTAAAACATTCCTTTTCCCCTTAAAGTAGATTTAAGGTAGGTTTCATTGTTTACCTGCTGTGGGTGCAGGGATATACTGGTCTTTCTTCAGCTCCACTACTTTACCAACCCATGTCTGGCCTTCTGTATGTAACCCCTCTATCTCTGCAACCTGTCCTTTCAATGACAAGTTCTGCTCTCTTCACAAAGTAAGAAGGGGACATTCGGTTGCTTTAGAACATCACCTAACTGTGGACTGATGTTTTTCATAACAATGATTCCTACTCTAAGAAGGGGCTGATTATAAAATTACTTGCTCCCCTGTTAAAGAGCTCAGCTCACTTTTCAATACCCAAAGCCATATCATTTATGTAGCCCTAATATTTATACAAATCATGGAAAGGGTAGGGCTTCCTACACTGGGGATGTATTTGGGTATCTTTTTATTAGACTCATAAATCCTTGGATTTGACACTGTGCTCATTAAAACAGTTCATTCATTTATATGGCTGTGCTTGATTTTCAGTGCAAGACACAGAGGAAAACATGAATTTTTCTGAAAGTAAAAGACATTTTCAAGGAAACTCGAAGAAAATTGGAAAGTTTTAAAGATCAATAAACTTCCTGGACAGGTTGTAAGAAAAATATAAAACAGGCATTTTTGAAACCTCAATCGCATCTCAGAAAAGATGAAACTTGATCCAAGAAGAAAAAACTCTGGATTTTGAATTTTATTGTTTCTGATATCTGATAGATTTATTTGAAAGACTAACTGTATACTTGCTGACACATTTGAGGATGAAAACATGATAGATTACTAGAAAGATCCTCAAGAGGAAATTCCCAAGAATTTAGGTACTAAGCATTTAGGAACAATGAACATTTCACTTTGATTAAATACAGTATTGCATTATCCCATTAGGATTCACAAGCTGCAAGAGTCCTTATGGAATCAAGTACAGATTTTAATTCCCAGAGAGGAATAGATCATCAGATTTATCCTGCTTTGTCATATAATTTTAAATCTACATCTGTGACAATTTTTTTTCTGCACTAACAAATGGATGTGTTCTTTTTCTTTTGTTCCTTCAACGATATTTGGGTGGGAGTTTTTCACTGCTTTCCCTGATTCAGGTATGTTTCTAGCTACTTGTTGCTATTTAGTTGGTTTCCAGTTTTTAAAATTTTTACTTATAATTTATTGAAGTTGCCTTCATTGGCATCAATTCTTTTCTGCTTAAACTTTGTAGTGAAATATAATTTATTATAAGCATTTTTTTGGTCCATGTCAAATTGAACCAGTTACAGCATCTGCCCTACACATTCGCTTGGTGGCCCTATCCCGCCACTCCCATGTGCGTTTGTATGCATGTACAAATGATCAGACTTGGATGCCTGCATTCTGTCAAGATGATGTGACTGTTTGGAAAGTTTTTATCATTAGCCATTTGTCCTATGTGCAATTTTTGTTATTTTTAGATGACATAAATGTATGTGTATTTATCACCAGATGGCCTTTCAGTATATGTGCACATTGTGCAGGGCTCAAGCCAGCGAAAGAACATTTGTTTTCTTAAATATTTATCATTCCTGTGAAATTAAAAACATTTGAAGTCCTTTATTCTCATTTTTGAGGCATATAATACATGTTTATTATCTATACTCTGATTTATATTGTTATGCTAAATGTTTCTAATATCACTAAATCTTGCTAATCTAATCAAATGTTTTTTTCTCTGAGAATTTATTATCTTATATGTGCAGAAGTAACTTTAGTGAAAGAGTACTTTGCTTATTTTCCATGTGTTCCCAATATGTCAATAATACTTAGCACCACATATGCTTAAAATTCCTAATATTTATAAACAATTTCAAAACCAGTGTGCATTCATTCAGTTTATAAATATTGCATTAACCAAAATGTTTACCTTCATAGTACATTTAAAACAATATGCTGCCAAAATTCCTTGTTATTATTGAAATATCATAAAATATCTTAAGATTATTTCAAATAACTGACTTTACTCCCTAAAATGGAATAATGTTTTACTTGGAAGTGCAAATAAATAAGTCAATAAAAAAAGAAACAACATAGCCTGGTATGAAAAAAAAGCCCAATGAGTAAAAGAGACCATTTTCTGATTGATATTGTTATGCCAATATAACACACTTACCTAAAAACTAGATTACAAGACAGGAGAAACCCCACAACTTCTTTGTTTTTGTTGTTCTAAATAATCTGATGTCCGTTCCGGCCCCAGAGTCCAGATCTGTGATTTGCAGTCACTCTTTTCAACAGCCCTCCCCATGGAGGAACCAAAACTTCCTCACCCTTTCACAGGTATAGGGAGCAGAAAGTGCACAGCCCTCCTGTGGTGCAGGAGGAAAGAGTGAGCTGCGCCCCGAGTGTGCTGACATTACCGGGCCCTAGAACCGAACCCTGGCACGGGTGCACGTGCCAAGCCACTGACTTGGCTGGCGCTTCATGGGGCACCACAAGTATTTCTGGGTGGTGATGAGATCCTCATGGTCAGGAGGGTAGCACGTTTCTGGGAGCCTGCGTTCAGACAGACAGGTTGTATCCCCCTGCAGCCTGCTGGCCACGATCACCCCCTGGCTACCCCTTGCGACAAAAGAAGGAACCCTCAGCTGTTCCTTTGCTGCGTGCTTCCTGTGTCCTCTGCTCCATCCCAACCTAGATGGAGTGAGCTTCACTTCTGCTACCCTCCTGCTCAAGCCACTTCTTTCGGACAGAAGCTTTGAATGACAGTCCAAGGCTTTTTAACTTTACCCTGTAGATATTCAAAGAAATTTAATATTAAATATTTATTGGCATAGAAACAAAGTCAGCGTCTCTGAGTGCAGGTTAAGAGGCCAGATGAAAGCAGTGGTGGAAGACTGGGAGCCGGGCCATTGACAGTGACGGTGGAGCCACATACACAAATGGCTTTTGTTTGCAGTTTGATTTGCAAGCAAGCATTTGGCAAAATTCTGTTTTTGTTTGCTGACTTTGCATCGGGCAGTAGCCATGAGCACAGCTATCCTTCCTGCATGGATGTGGCCCCGTTTTCCAGAACCATGGAACGAATTAAGCTGGTGAACTAAGGTTGTAGTGTAATTAAAATAATCAGAGGACATATGATGTGGAAATAGTCAGTAGAGTCTGATCTTTATCACTTTAAAAAAGAAGGCTGAACTTATTCCTTTCCCTTTTGCAAAGCTCCCTTCAATTAAGAGGGGGAAAGTCTGTCTGCAAAGCCAGCCTTGAGCAAGTGTATATGCAAATGGAACTTGTCCGCCTGGGCCTGAAAGGTGATGACTCGGCCCACTCTCCTCTTCCTCTTGCGCACATGTGTGTTTTGAGCCACAAACCAGACACTTAGCGCTCTGCTAGAATCTATGACCAGCCAACCAAACAAATGACATGTGTTTAGATACAAACATGAATAAGTTAAGCATTTGAAAAAATACATCCAAATACTGGCATGGTAGGCAAGATGAAGAATACACATACTTGTTAGTGAAAATAAATTATTGTAGATTTAGATCTTTAAAAATAGGACAAAAATAGGATAGATTTTCTATCCTATTGCTCCCTGAGGATTGAAAGATACATTGGATTTCATAATTCTGATTCAAAGACCAGGATTATACGGAAGCACCTTAGAGACCAACTGTTGTCACTGCTGCCCCTGTTAGCACTGTGCCATCCCAGATGCAGTGTCCTGCCTCTGGTTATTTGTTTATGTTTCCTTGGTGATAGTGTTTCTGCCTTTGGTATTCCAGGACATATGGCACGTCTTCTTGGGCCAAGGCCTCCAGTGTCTCTGGTGCTTACCTTCATCAGCACCTGCATGGGGTTCGGCTCTGTCGGTCACCCACTGCATCTTGCCCCTGCTTGGATCTCTATATACCATGTGGATGTGGCTTGGTTTCTGTTCACTTCAGTTATTGGAACTCAGATCCTTTCTGTCCTTTATTAGTTTGGTGTGTGGCATACTTTTTGTTATGGCTTTTGTCTAGAAAGCCTCTCTAAAGCCTCAGGCAGTCATAGGTGGGGTTTTCAAAAGTGGCTGGATCTAGAGAGAGTGACAGTGGGATTGACTCATGCTGAATGCCACCCTCAAGGGCACTGGATGAAGGGTGGGAGCACCACCCACCCTAAGTAGCCTGCATAAGATAAAAGGGGCAGAAAGAGCTGTGGTCATCCCTGGTTGCTTTTCTACCTTCTGCCCATCATAAACTCTGTGAAATCACCCTGTGTTGGAGCCAGCTGGTTATGG
Organism: Ctenomys sociabilis; assembly: GCA_004027165.1. NCBI lineage: Eukaryota > Metazoa > Chordata > Mammalia > Rodentia > Ctenomyidae > Ctenomys > Ctenomys sociabilis. The sequence continues at coordinate 31,043 of PVKA01016948.1, read as the reverse complement.
ACTGAAACCTCTACAAACTGTGAGTTAAATAAACCTTTCCTCTCTTATCTTGTATGTGTTGGGTATTTTGACTCAGTAATGAGAAAAATAACTCAGACAGAATTTGGTGCCAAGAATTGGGCTGTTGCTGTGATAGTACCTGACCATGTGTCTCATGAGCCTTTGTAACTGGCTTGTGAGAAGGGATAAAGAAAAGTTTCGTGATGGCTCCTGAAAAAGCAGAGCTAACACACCCAAGGCTGTACTACATGGGAGATTCTGGTCAGAGCTCGGAAGCTTAGGATACTGAGAGAAATGCTGCCAGAAAAGATCAGGTATGGCTTAGCTGGTTAAAGCGCCTGTCTAGTAGTAGAAAAGATCAGGTTCAGGTGGTGAGGACTGTTGGCTGTTGGGCTCCAGATCATGTGTGCTGTCTCTACAGAAAGTTTCTCTACAGTTTGCTCCTGCCCAGAGACTCTGCATACGACTGAGGTTAAGGTCCATGGACTAATTGATTTGACTGAAGAAATTTCATAGCAGCCTAATATTGAGGTAGTAAATGCTGCTAGAGGCTGCTAGCCATATTTATTTTGAGAATCAAGAGAAAAAAGCCCAGCAGAATAATTTAGTTTGAATTTACCCAGAAAGGAAACTCTAGTGAAGTGTAGACTACACAGACAGAGCAGAGGAGGCCTTAGTTGCTGAAAATGAACGAGAGAATAGAAACAGTGGCCTGAAGGGATCATGAGAAGCAGCAGGGCCTCACCACTTGTAGACTCAAAATTGTAAAAGTGAAAGACCTCACTTTGAGAAGAAAAACCCAAAGCACTGTGTTCAAAAATGGCTGCACCCCATGGAAGTTGTTCCTTGGATTTTGGCTCATAGGTACTGAGCCCCTACAGCCAAGAAAAAGGATGCCTCGCTACTGCTTCAGTTGGCAGCAGGCCTTGGCATCATCCATCTGGAGGATGCAGAATGGAAGAGTTGTGGAGCCAGAAAGACTTCTACCCAGATTTCAGAAGAAGGCCTGGCAGGCCAGGCAGTGTGTCCCTAAGAGGGCAGTGTGTGGAGTTGTGAGTGTGAAGCCAAAGGTGCAATAGAAATCCCAGAAGTGTCGAGAATCCTGGAATGCAGGTCATCCGAGGAAAACTGCAAATAGGGAGCAAAGGCAACTAAAGAAAGAAGCCATGGTTGAATAAGTGCCACCCTGCATAAGTGCCACCTCTACAATTGTTGAAATTGTCCACACAAAAGAGGGCTGGTTGAAGCTCATCCTTTTAGACCGGTATGTGACTCCAACCAGAGCTCCAGAGCTTCACAGAGCTCTCCTGCCTGTTCAGCCTTGGCTTCATTTAGGCAGTTGCTCTTTCCTCTCCAAGACTTACTCTAAGCATGGAAAAGAGGACTTTGCTTACATAGCCAGACCCTGTCTAAAAAAAGACAAAGGAAGTGGATGCCACTTGAACATATACTCATAAGTGAAATAATCCAGACACACATGTGTAAATATCATATAGTCTCCCTAGTATAAGAAGTGAAAAGAAGAAATACAAATAGAAATGTACAACAACAACTAAAACCAATTGAGTCAGATAGGGCAAAGTGAACGGCATATGCTGCAGGGTACTAATCAGCTTTTCTTCTGGATGGTTAACAACCTAAGTTCACAGATCAAAATTGGAGAAATAGAAGAGCCTCAAGGCCAGCCAACATTTTGGCCCTAGCCTTTCAAGGTCAGCGAAGACTCAGGATATAGGAGAATCTGTACTGTAACATCATGAAACTCAATTGTGCCCCAACTTTTCTGATCAAGGAGATTATGGAGCCACAGAGGAAAGAGATAGGGGAGAGTCACATGGAGAGAAAACTTTCTCTCAGGCTCTCACAGAGAGCAAACTGGTCAAGCATTGGCCGTGACTCATCCACATGGATGACACAGATGAAGGATCTACAGAGTAAAGGTACAGGATTACAAGATAAACCCTGAGGGGACTTCACTGACCTCAACAGAAACAAGAGCTACATCTTTTGGTATATAGAGATTGATCTATCTCGGTCTTAACCATCCAGCAGATAAGTATAAAAATGAGGTATATAACATGGGGCCACAATAATAAGTTGAGCTGTAAATGGCTACAGTCAACAACTTCTTCAGATAACTCACTATTATTGTGGAATGCTGGACTGTGTTGGATTGTGTCTCTGAGTTCAGGCACCTAAATGAGTTTAATGACAATGGAGTGCCCATCTTTGACAGGTCTAGACAAAAAAAGGAGTATACAAAGGAAGAATCATGATGTGTGTGTATAAACAGTACAATTCTATGAGAGGCAAGATTTGTACTAATGATGGTTGGACAGGATATCATGTCAGCTTCTAGTACTATGGACAACCACTAAGAAGATAACAAGGTAGTATTAATTATTGAATCTGTGATATAATTCAGCTATAAAAAATAAAATAAGTATATAGCTACACTCTCTTAATTCATGAATTAGAGACATTGCTATAATACTGTATATAAATATACCATGTATGCACCTTGTACGATACCAAAACATTAGAAAAACAGTTTGCAACATATTAATTTATCGAATCTGTCCTGATGATTTGTCTTGAAACTGTTACATTGCTATTTGTTCTTCAATTAAATAAATAAATTAACTAATTAATTAATTTTTAAAAAAGGAACCATAACCAATACAGAAACACAGGGGCCTGGCTATGTTCCAGTGAAACTTGGAAAGAAAAGGAGGTGGAGCTGGATGTGGCTCCCAGGCTTTCATTTACTGAGCTGCGATCTAGAACAGTATGTTTCTGTGTGATTTTGGATTTTCCTTTTTTCTGTTTCTTAAGGATTCCTACTATCTTGTGAGCTTATAAGTGTCCTTGTGTAGTTACTCTCGGTCCAGATGTTTTGGAGATGACAGAGGTTTTTGTGGTTGTTTGAGATAGTCTTGATATGTAGTTTGGGCTGCCCTTAAACTCATGGTGATCCTTCTGCTTCAGCCTTCAGAGTGCTGGGATTACAGGCCTGTGCTACCACCCTGAAAAGAGGGAGTTTTTATAACACTAAGTTCTGTGTCCTGTTGGAAACATAAGTCTTGTCCATATTTTTCTTTCTTTCTTCTTTTAAGTTTATTAAATATTTATTGATTGATTTGGTACAGGGACTTACTTATGCAACTTGGACTCATAGTGATCCTCCTGTCTCAGCCTCCCTTAATGCTTGGATTACAGGTTTGCATCACCACACCCAGTTTCAGTGGCCCACACAGCATGTCCAGCATGGTATGCAGTACTAGGGATCAAACCCAGGTCCCGCTGCTTGGTGGGCAGGCATTTAGACTGCCAAGCTATCTACTCAGCACTAGCCCATCTTTTCCTACCTCTGTAATGCCAGTCTCCTATGCCACTATGTTTTAGAAGTCTCCTGTGAAATAACCAGTGATAGACTTTTATTTTATTTTTTATTTTTTTTGTCTTTTTGAGACAGGGTCTCACTATGCAGTTCAGGCTGGCCTTAAACTCACTTTGTAGCTCAGGCTGGTCTCGAACTCACAACAATCCTCCTGCCTCAGCCTCCCGAGTGCTGGGATTACAGGCATGCGCCACCATGTCCGGCTACCAGTGATAGACTTTTAACTGATGAATTCCATCCATTTGCCTGTACTATGACTACAAGTATATTTAGAAGTATTTCTTCCACATTATATTCTATTTCTGGGTTACCGTATCATTCTTCTTTCCCTCTTTTCCCTTCTTTCATTTACTACATAAAGCAAGGTTTTGAGAACAGTATTACCAGGATTCAATCTCCCACACCACATGCCATGTAGGCCCCGCCCTGGGCTGCCCTGAGATGACAACTGAGACTGGCATGGTGGCAGTCACCTGTAATCCCAGTGCTTGGGAGGATGAAAACTGGAGGATCACTATGAGTCCAATCTGTGAGTGAGATGTGTAAGCCCTATACTTTATAGCTACATAAAAAAGAGCAGTATTCCCCCTGTTCATAGAATTTTAATACTTTCCCTCCGGACTCTGCTCATATTGTCTGTTAGAAAACTGAGAATATTCTAGACTCTGCGGTTGCTGGAGAGGCCTTTGCTTTCAGCCTGAGTGACCACTGGGAGGGAATCGCTGCCTTTTCTTTTTCATTTACTCAGTATTTTCTCTATTTTCTGAAACAGTCTTACTAAATTTGTGTTTTATCTTTATTTACTCTGTGTTCTTTAGATAGTCATGTGTTTTATCCATCTGGAAATTTATGAGTCATACCCTAATACTGACTTTTTGTTTTGCATTCATTACTAACTCTGTTGAAAATCAACAGTTACATAGCAAATTCAAAATTGTAGACAAATATTGAAATGTGAACAATATAAGATTTAGATAGAGTGAATTTTGGAAAAATATTTCTAAAATGAACATTTAACGTTAGATTAATAATAGATTGCACATTGTGAAAAAATTCCTTACAAACTTAATATAACACTAAAAATTGTGTAACATAAACATGAAGAAGAAAGAGTTTACAGATCAGTCAAACAGTAGTTCTCTTTGATTTTGTGCCCAAATCAAGAAATTTATATTCATATAATTAGAATTCTCAAAGTAGAAGTGGGAAGGCAATAAATATTTAAAGATTTTAAATTTCTGAATTTAGTTGAAGTTATAGCACTTCATTTCCAAGAAAAATGAACCTTTTGCACAAGAAATATGAATAAAATTGTATCAAGATACACAAAAATGAAATTGTCCAAAGCTAATTGTAAAGAAAAAAAATCATTAAAGCATATACATATAAAAATATTATCTATGGAAGAACAAAATTAAATAGCATCTTATTCCACACTAGAAAAAAAAAGAACAAGTGGGTAAGAAACTAGACTTATTTATTCAAAGGACTGAAAAATAGATCTGTCCTCATTGAATTTTATACTTAGCAAACATACCTTTGAAAACTAAAAATGGAATATTTTCCAGTTATACAAACTTGAAATATTCTAATACCTCCAGACATAGCACATAGAAAATAGCAAAGACCATAATCCAGAAGGCACAGAAGTTGCTGTATGGTCCTGGATAAAGAATAAAGAGTGCTCGGACTATGTAAAATATAATTATATCAGATGAGCTCATGTAAAAGGTCATTGAAGATTTCCACAAAACCATATCAATCTAATGTCAGGTACATAATATGTACTATTAAATTTATGTTAATAGTACATAATATGTACTATTTATTCAAAAGACTGAAAAAGAATCTGTCCTCATTGAATTTTATGCTTAGCAAACATAACTTCGAAAACTAAAAATAAAATGTTTTCCAGTTATACAAACTCAAAATATTCTAATACCTCCAGATATAGCATAAAGAAAAATAACAAACACCATGATCCAGAAGGCAAGAGAGATTATTATTACATATTATGCATGTTTGAACTAATATAAAGTCAATGGAAATACACTTTTTAAAGTTGCTAATGCTAGGAGAAATAAAATATCATACCATGTATTATAAGTAGATTGTAAGTCAAAGAAACAGTATAAATCATAAAAGAAAATGAAAATTAAACAATATTCAGAAAATTAATTTAATATTAAGAAATTAAAAATTAAATTACATATTTCAAAATAATATTCAAAAATTAAATTATTAGTCTAATAAAAGGCCAGAATGTAGTGTATCATATGTACTAATCTGGGGTCAATTCAGAGTATTCACACAGTATTTGATTAGGTTAATATATATAAAAATATGAACTAAGAAAATGTTTTCATTATAGTAAAGAATTACTCCAGGGACAATCCGCTCGGATCCCCCTTTTGTCCCTCTCTTGGACAGGAGCTTTCTTTCTCTCAATAAATATATTCTGCTCATTAAAAAAAATTACTAAGAATAAAACATAACAAAAATACTGGAATGGCAAATGTATGACCAGCACTTCTAACAGTTTGAGGACAGGATATCACAAAAAGTTCTAGTGCGTGGTGGATGTGGTCAGTGTCCATGAGGCTTACTGGAGGCCAGGTGTCGCTTTGGGACTGCGCTACTGCTATTTCCTTGATATCCACCCTGTAGACCCAGACAGAATCATGACCCTTGGGTTCAGGAGAAGTGCATTTGTAAAGTATACTGATGGAAATATTTTGTGCTGTATACAAAAGAATAATTGAAAGACTGCTGTTGTATACCTCTTTTTATCCTGTGTCTAATTGTTTGCCCTATTTGCTGGGTTCTTTCTGTTCTCATTCATGGAACTGTGGTCATTTTGAGCCCTTTCTAGCATACCTTTTAGTAGTCTGTGTAGGGCTGGCTTTGTTGTCATGACATTCTTTAGTTGTTCTTTGTCATGGAAGTATTTCACTTTTCCATTAAACTTGAGAGAGAGTATTGCAGGATGTATCAGTCTGGGTTGGAATTGGTTTTCTTGCAAGACTTGAAGTACTTTGCTCCATGCTCTTCTTGACTTGATGGTTTGTGAAGAAAAATCTCCCATTATTCTGATGGGTTTTCCTTTAAATGTGATGTTTCTTTTCTTTAGTGGCTTTTAGTATACTGTTCCTCTGCTGAATTTCTTGATCTTGTTTTAATTGGGCTGATGTTATTTGGAGTTCTATATGCTTCAGTTATCTGAATGTCAGATTGTTTCCCCATATTTGGGAAGTTTTCTGTTATGGCTTCTGCCCTCATTCCTTTTATATCATTTGTCATTACTCCTTTCTCATTGATGCCTATTAGTCTTACATTGTTCATCTTTGTATCATCTTGAAGATGTTGAATTATTTTTTCCTGCATCCTAGTAGTTTTTAAGAGATATTTTCTTGCCTTTTCACTAGCTGCAATGGTGTCTTTAGGATCTGAAAGTCTATTTTCACTTTCATTCAAACGGTCTTGCCAGCTTGTGTTTGAGGTTTTCAATTTCCTGCATATCACTTTGAATCCACTTCATGCATTCTATTTCTTTCCTATATTTGCTCATTCAAAGATTCCATCATTTTTCTATTCTTCTCTATTTTTTATCAATGTTTTCTTTAGCAGCACTTAGTACTTCTTTCATTATAGTTACCATTTCTTTTTTTACTTCAGAAATTATTTCTGATCTGATTTCCTCTATTCCTTTCCACAGTTGTTTCTTTATTTCAGATATTATTTCAGAGATTTCAGGTGTGTGATTTCCAGTTTCTTCTGTGCTATTGGCTCATGCATTTGTTCTGGGTGGGCTCAGGGAATGAGAATGTGTTTTGCTCCTTCTCTTCGTGTTTTGTATAGCACTTTCTTCTGACCTTTGGTGTAGAGCTTTGGTAGAGTTATTACCTTAGTACCACGTCTGGACCTACCAAGATCAAATTTGTCCAGGTGGGTGTGGCTTGGTCTGGCGGCTGTGCTCCACTTCTTCCTGCTGCAGCACTTGGAGATGAACCTGCTGTGCCTCTCTGGCAAGATGTCTGCCCCTGGATCAGCAGGGTGGGTCTTGCCTCTAGCCTCTCTGCAGGGAGTTCTGCTGCAGGGTCCCAGTCTGGCCCTATCTGATGGAGGAGGTTCCACGCCCACACCTGGGCTGGGTGCTGGCTGGAGTGAGGATCTGTAGGGCCCCAGGTGGTCCCACTCACACACAGGGCTTGGGTGCTGGCTCCAGTAATATAGCACTTTTATTGTTCTCTCCCTTCTTTAAGTCTGGGGCTTCCTTTAGAAATATCCTTTATCTTTTCTTTTTATTCACTGTGTTTCTTACTATTACCTTTATTTCTTTACATACTATATTCTTGGATTTTCTTTCCTCCTTAGTTCTACTATTTCCCTCTTCAGCCATCTCTAACCTGTTATTTGACTCACTGGCCAACTTTTCTTCACAGATGTTTAAAAATTTCTGTATTTTCAGTTTTATATCTTAAAATTTCAAGTATCATTGGAAAACAAAAGTTTTATCATTGGATTGCACAATTGTTTTTTCTCTGATACATTTTAGATGACATAATGATAAATGCCCCATAGGGAATCTGTACCTATAAATGACACGTCCTGCTTGTTATTTTCTCATGGCCCTCCCCTCCCCTGTGCAAACACCCTTGTGCAATTATTAACTCTGCCACTCATTAGGTTTCTGACCTGGAGCAAGTTACTTAACCATTCTGAACCCACATTCTTCTCATTGTAAGAAAGCAGTACTGTAACACACTAACAACTGTGCTGTCGAGAGGGCTGAGGGCACCGCTAGACTGCCCTCAGGGTACTTAGAAGGGTGCTTGGCATGCAGTCATGGGTCAGGCCATCGCTCCGAACCAGCACCATAAGTACAACCATTGCAGTAGCCTTAGCTTTCTCTTTTTCTCATTCTGTGTCTGAATTACTTCTGTTATGCCTTTTCTCCAAAACCACTTCTTAAGGCCCTTTGTGGTTACTCATTGCCTTAGTTACTTTTCTCTCATAGCTGCGACAAATACCTGATTCTCAAAATGAGGGAAGGAAAGGTTTATTTCACCCACAGTTACTGGAGGCTTCAAGGCACTGGAGGAGAGGCTGGGGCGCTGCCGTGTCCAGGATGACCCTCCCCACATCCCTGAGAAAGCACAGACTTGCCAGTTTAATGGTTGCCCCCTAGCCCAGCCCCTCGGGCCCCACCCTGGTCCTCTGGCCCCACCCCCAAGCCACTCCTTGCTCTGTCCCACAGCTTATATGAGGCTTTGTGGGGTCACCTAGACACAGACCATACACTCATTCTTCAACCCTCTTGTACCTTGGGCCATTACTCAAACAAAAATTAATGCATTCATATTCCATGATTCTGCTATGAACTTTTCTTAATAAGGCTGCTTGTTTTGTGAGGATCCCCTGCCCTTTAAATGTATGTGCCCCATCTCCATGGTTTTGCATTTACAATACAAGATTTTCCTATAACAAGGTTATTATAATATAAGAAGGTTTCCTTTTTCTTTCTTTTTCTTTTTTTTTAGTATTTAGTTCAGTGTCTACAGGGTCTCACTATGCAGCTCAGACTCATAGTGATCCTCCTGTTTTCAGACTACCAACCACTGGGATTACAGGTGTGTCGCACCATGCCCAGTCTCGAGAAGGTTTTCTTATAATGCAACAAATTTATATAATAACATAATTATTTGGCTATTATTATGACCAAATTTCTGGTTTTATATTATCATTGAAGATTTTTGAAATATAATATAAATTCAAGCTCTAAAGCCTAAGAAGAGTTAGGATTTCTTAAGTAATTCTATGTTACTTTTCACTGTTTGATAGGCAGAGACCAACTAGATTTGCTAGTGTCTTCTGTACTCACAGGCAGGCTTTTCCTGTTAGTACTGGTTTCAGCACTGCTCTTCATGCCATGCAAGGCCTTGTGTCCACGAGAGCTCTGACCCAAGCCCCAACTAGCAGGGGTGAGCTGAAGCCACAGCTCTGGCCTTCCATTCTCCCTGTTTTCATAGTATGGTGTGATTCTGTTCCAAAAATATTTCTTGAAGCCTTATAGATGTTTGCTTTGGGACTTGTTAGTGCTCCATCTTATGAAACCCTCAAGAGAATTCTTCCTTCTTATAGTACTACCTCAGAGATATTTTCCTTCCTTATGAGTCTCTTTTTTTCTCAATATTTCTTTTTTATTTTTTATTGTTTTCTTCCTCTTCATACTAGTGTTTTTCTTCCGCGGGTAGTGTATTTTGGCCCCACATGAAATGACAATCTGAGAAGATGATAGGATGATTAATTGGCTTTCGACTGTTATTGAGACACCAAAGCACTTTTGCAAGAGCAACACACACTGGATTGAAGCTGCAAATTTTCATTTTAAATCCATAGCCTTTGATCTTATAGAAATATTCCCACACATCCTTCTACTGCTCTCTCCAGTGAGTCTTTCAGATTGACTCATTCTTGCTGCTAGCTGTTCCTTCTACTTTCTCACTGCATTTTTAACTCCGATGAATAGTGCTTTGAAGAGTAACTTTGGTCAGCTGCACTGTCTTAAGCAAGAGTGCCCGAACTGGCTGATGCTAAAATTGTAAGAACATGAAGACAGGGCCAGAGGCACAGCTCAGTGGGAGAGCACTTTCCCAGCAGGCACAAGGCCTTGGGTTCAAGCTCCAGCATCAGGGTAGAAACGAACATTAGGCTAAACAGTCTCCCTGCTGCTACCCTAGCCCTTTGCTCTGATTCCCTACTCACCAAATAGCTCTCGCTCTCTCAAAGCCTTAATATAGAAGCCTGCAGGTATAAGTACCAGGATGTACACCATCAACTCATTCCTAAAAATTAGCAAATTAGAGCTAGTTTTTTTTTTTTTTAAATCACAAAACAGACTGCATTGAACCTTTACGTTTATGGCAAGGGAACTGTAGATTCCACCACTGCTGACCCTTTTGGCAGCACCGTTCAGCAGCACTGAGGGCTGCCTTTTGTTCAGCCATCACCACTCTCCATTGCAGACGTTTGTTTTTACCTCTTCTCCACCCTCAGCAGTGCTGAGGGCATTTCTAGCACAGCCTAGGTGAGCAACCGCCACACCTTCAGCCCTTCTGAACCTTTTCATTGCTCCGAATTCAGACTTCACTCTCATTCAATAGTTACCTGTCTTCCTCTTTCCCTCAGCCCTTGGTACCTCTCTCTAGGGCCAGGGAGATAGCTCAGGGGCCTAAAGCTCCTGCTTAGGCAAGCTTAGGCAGGGGCAGGGGACCACCGTTCAATCCGTAGCACCACATGGCACACCAGCCCCACCCTCAGGGCAGGCTGAGCTGGCCAAAAAATAAATGAATTAATAAAAATACAAAAAAAAAAAAAAAAAAAGGTACCTCCCTGTGCCTTCTTTTTCCTGAATTTGATGACTCTAGGAGCCTCAGATAAGCATGTAAGTAGAATCATGCCATGTTTGTCTTTTTCTGTCTTCTTTCACTTAGTGTACACAAGGTTTATCCATCTTGTGTATACATGAGAATTTTGGGGTTGGAGACATAGCTCAGAGGCATAAGCACTGACCTGGTAAGCATAAGGGCCAGAGTCCAATTCTCAGCCCCACATGTCATGGCTCCAACGCAAAGAGAGAGAGAGACAGAGAGAGAGACAGACAGACAGAGAGAGTTTCACTGAAACTTTTAAGAAATTCCTTTTTAAGGAATTGCATTATGTACATATATATTTTTTCTTTTCTGGAAAAGAAAATTTTATATTAGCCACAGAGCTGCATGGATCCTGTATGGACCTGTATGGACCCTGAGATCCTCACTGGCTTTGCTCACCCTTTAAATGTCTCTGCTGCCCACAACTCCGGCCCCAGATGTTCTAGCTAAAGACTTAGAAAAACCTCATCTTCACATGAGAAGGAAATTTTTACTTTGAAATGTGTAAGCTGCTTCATATATTCCATGAAATTTTGAAGCTACTGACTTTCCCAAGTAGAGGAGCTGATTAATATTAAAAGAAAAAAATGAACTTGGAGGCCTCATCTCTTTCCTAAGCCTTCTCTTTTCTTAATCCTTTAGATGCTGTGAATGTAGCTGAGTCAGTCTTGGGCTCCAGCACACATGCATAGGTGTCTTATTTTGTCTTTATTTTTTTACTGTTGGGACTCAAACTCAGAAGATGCTCCATTACTGAACTGCATACCCAGCTATATATATATATATATATATATATATATATATATATATATATATATATTTTTTTTTTTTTTTTTTTTTTTTTTTTTTTTTTTTTTTTTTTTTTTTTTTTTTTTTTTTTTTTTTTTTTTTTTTTTTTTTTTTTTTTTTTTTTTTTGAGACAGTCTCTCACCAAGTTGTCTATGCTGGGTTCTCTTTTTGATTCTCTGGCTCAGCCTCTTGAGCAGTTGAATTGCAGCTTGGTTCTAGCTCAGACATAGTTTCCTGTTGCTGGCCTTCATCTCAACCTCAGCTTGCCTTCCCCCATTGAGCTGCACCCACACACACGCACACACACACTCATCTCCGATGGGCTTTGCTCTGTGCCACTCAGTGACTTCTTACTGCCTGAACAATGGAGCCTGATGTCTACAGCTCTATACAGGAGACCCCCAGATCCACTCACTTCAGATTCTGCACTGTTCTAGGCTTCTGCTCTACATTTTTCTCCTTTCTTTTATACAATGCTATTTCCCTTGATGGCAATACCTTCCCCAGAGTGGCTGTAAAAATCATGGCCCTCAAATGCAGCTCCCCCTTGTTCTAGAAAATCTTTCATGTCCTCCAACCTCCATTTGATCTTTGCTTTATTGACCCCTCAGAATGCAGTTACTTTTCCCTCTTTTGGAGTCTATCAGACTCTCCTTTGAGATAAAATCATTCACTTATTGTCTTAGCACTCAAACATTTTAGGTTGTAAATTGCTTGAAGAAAATGACTGTATCTTCTTTTCTCACAATATCTAGCCCTGAAGATTTTTCTGTTGTTTTTCTTTTTTCCCTTGGAGTGAGTCTGTAGGTTTGCAATGCTAAACCAATCATGAAAGCCACATCTCTAAGACATGAACCCTCATGGGAAAGGAAAAAGATGACCCCCAAGATGGTGTGGGAAACACGTCCAACTAGGATTGGTATCCACTGCTGACTATTCTTTGAAACTGGAACCTGGGTGCCATCTTGTTTTACCTCAACATGAACTTTTGTTGGTTGAAATGTGGAGAGGAAATGTAAATGCAAAGGAACTTAAATGCAGATGAAAAAGAAAGTGACTTGGAAACAAAAAAAAAAAAAAATCCAAACTTTTAAAGATACATTCTTCCTGTCTTAACAGGAGATGAGGCAAAATCAGGTGATATAGATAATTTCTGTAACTCTAAATTGTTAGCAATTAAATGACTGTAGAAAACAATATATTTTCCAAGAAATTTAGAAAAAAATACACATAATCCTAAATTACTGCCTTTTATCACAATAACTGGAGCAGTCCTCTACAAAATGTATGATGTTTTCTAGGTTGTTTGCCTATAAAGCACTTCATTTATAAAACAATATTTAAATTGTTTTTATATTTTCAAAGAAAAACAATGATCTAATGGTTGTCTTAGTTCTTGAGGGAAAATTGTTCTCTTCAGGTTTCAGAAAGATATGCAAATTGATTCTAGATTGAATGACACATGTCTAGGAGGAGTAGAAAAACACATCAGAAATGGGTATATGTCAAAAAGTGAATAATGAAACAGATTTAAAATTAAAATGTTTTCTATTTATTCATTTTATAAAACATTGTGATACAGAGCCAATAATCACTAATATTTTAAGATTTTTAACTAATGAAGAAGTCCCAAAGGATTGAGGAAGAGGGAAGAAAGATTTTATATATTCTTTTTGAAAGTGCTTTTTAAGAAGCAGTCTTGCTATGTTGGCCAACGTGGGTTCAGGCAGGTGGGCCTTTCTCCTTAGCCTCTCAAATAGCTGAGGCTACAAGTACAGACCATTGTCCCCAGCTTATTATTCATTTCTTTTTTAAAGGAACAAAGCTATACCTCTGTAATTAAAGATTATCGTACTTAGCTCCAAGTGTGAGGCTATGCCTATAGACAAGAGCTCTACAATAGCTAGCTGTGACATGTCCAGAGGCACATGGGGCTCTGGACAGGAGCAGTATGGGTTTATGAGGCTCAGTGCATGTCAGAAATTGTTCATTTCCTTCCATGACAGATGACAGAACCATAGCTTGGAGGCAAGCAATGGACACCACTGCTTGGTCTTTACTTCCAGTCTTCAGTTCTATCCTGCAAGGGACACCCGGCAGCAGCTAGCAAAATAAGATGAGCACAGGATTTCTCAAGCTGCACAGCCTGGGAAGTTCTTGAGAATTTTTAACTATAGCAGCATATTCTTGCAGAGAAAAAAAATGTTTAAATGTACACTAGGTTCTTTAAAGAACACCAGTATAATCTGAAGGGTACAATAGACACTAGGAAAAGGGAAAAATTATTCAAAAGTTCTCCTGAGTTGAGAAGGACAGGAGAGGGAGTGGGGGAGAGAGATTTTTCTATGCAGGTTAGCAAGATGGTTTGGACAACTGTACTGTGCATTTCTTCTGGTCTATGGAAACAAGCAGATAATGTGTAATTTGTAGTCTCCTTTTTTCAATTGTTGGTACATTTTTCTCTTCTTAATTTCATATATATTTCTTCTTCCACTTTTGCATGTGTATATCTTATAATATGACTAACTGGTTGGAAGACAATACTACACATTACAACAAATACTGTGAAATTCATGTTACTTTGTTAAGCGAAATTCTGTACCACTTGTACTTTTTCTGTTTTAATACTATTTTATACTCTCTTTAAAATAAAAAAACCCTGATTTTAGGTTTTTTTTTTTTTTTTTTAACTAAACACACATCCAATCTTACTACATGCCAAGCATTGTGCTCCTGGCATTAAGAATAAAAGTCAAGGTTAGAGCAGCTTGGTCTTTCTATAACTACTCCAGTGGAATCACCACCTGCATTAATTAGGATTCTCAGGAGGAACTGAATCGATAGAAAATGTATTTGTCAGTATGCACAGGGACTTAGTCAGTGGGACTTATGGGACCAGAAGCAAGACAGTCCACAGTGGCTTCTGCGGGATCTGTGCTGGGAGAATCCACAGTGGCCATCTGTGCGCTGCAGAGCTGCTCAGGCCAGAAAGATGTGCCCTCCAGAGCAAAATGGATCGAACATGAGGCACCAGTGTAGGGATGAAGGTCTGAGAGCTCACCTGACAGTCACCGGCAGGGAGACACTACTGTGAGAGGCTGAAGAAACCGGAGAACTGGACACAGCATGGAGAGCCTCCCGCAGCCCTGTCATGGCCTACGAAGCTCTTATTTGTAATTCTATGAAAAGTTGTTGGAATTCTGGAGAGTTAATTCCATCCACAACCCACAAGACACTAAGGCATATTTGTAGTCATGGGTGGCCCAGGGGTCCAAAGTCCAGCTGCAATGATGGCTAACCTGAACACAGGCTTTGACTCAGGGCCAGACCCAGATTTTATTAATTTGTGAAGAAAGGAGTGGCTTGAGGGTGGGAGTGACTGTGAGAATGGAGGGAAGTAGGTGCTTCGTGAGCTGGGCCAGATAGGAGGCCTGAAATCACCTCTGCAATATGCAGAAAGAAGCATATGCAGAAAAAACAATTTGCATAACAAAACAGAGGTAGTATCTAATGTATTGGGATCATGCTTCAGTTCTGATGTGCAATCTTTCAGGCCCCAGGAAGTCAGAGCTCAATCCTAGCTGACAGCATGGAAGGCTGGCTCTTCATCTTGCTTCATTCCAGCTCACACAAGGGAACAATGGAGGGGGCCGGGATGAAGGGTGCCCGGAAACACTGCCTGCCCTCTTCAAAGACCACACATCAGCATTTCTTAAAGCCAACTGAAGGGATATGGAGAAGTCCTAGGGGGCTCTGTACCTGTCAGTCGGTGGAAATAGGAGGAGATTCAGCCAAAATGAACACAAATGCTCCTCCTCCAAGGAGAGTCACCTAGGGGTCCTCCACACTAAAGATGGCAGGAAAGGTTGCGCCCTCTTCAGAAGACTGGAGCTCTTGGGAACCAGTACACTTAATGCTTCCTCTTTCTTTGCTGTCCATGCTCCAAGCCCATTGGTTGGTGTCACTCACAAGTGGCGTAAGTCTTTCCTCTTGGTTTGTGGGCCTACATATTAATCTTCTAGAGACACCCTTGAACTGTGTTCTACTGATTTTCTGGATGTTTCTTATTCCAGTCAAGTGGACGTTTATCACAATTATGGGTCACACCCCTGAAGACTTTCAGCAGTCAGTTTGAAAGAACACCAGATAGATCCTTTTTTCGGAGTCAACGGTTGTCCAGCCAGGCTGTATATCACCGTGAGGCATTTTAAAATAGAGCTTCCTAGTTCCAGTCCTGGAGATACTAATTGAGTTTGTCAGAGCTGGGACCTCAGACTGCATTTTGAAGAGACTTGGTGAACTTAATGCGCCTCCATGTTGAGAAGCACAGGGAGGTGCTCTGAACAAATCCATTGGACCCCACTAGCCTCATTATATGAAGAGTTCAAAAGATAATTGCTTTGGAAAGAATTCTTCACCTAACAGGCATGTACTGAGCATCTCACAAGTCACAGGCAGAGTTTTAGGTGCTTAGGGGTACACCACTGAACACACTAGGAACTCTCTGCGCCTTTACAAACCATGTAGTCTAGGCTGTAAGTATCAGTTAAGTAATAACCTAAACCAAGACAGAATTTCAAGCTGTGGTGAGCACTTGGAAGGCTCAGGAGAGGCTTGGGAGGTGTTAGAAAAGGCAGGGAGAAGTCTGGTTTAGGTTTAAGAAGGTTTTCCAAAGAAAAGAAACCCTGGGTTGAGACTTACACAATCATCCCTGGTTAAGTGGGCTCTTCAGTGAAGGTAAACAGTGAAAAGTCCTGAGTTGGGACAGGACACTGGCTTCTCATCTCCATTGTCCGACACTGTTGTGTCAACCAGGAAAGGCTCCTCTCAGTGACCGTAGCCCAGAGCCCAGGCACACAGACAGAGGAGCAGGGAGGATTTCAATCTCACTCAAACCCTGAGCCGGCTCTTGTTCGATGGTCCCTCAAGCAGTCCTCTGCATGGGATTGTTCCCTGAGCATTAAAGAAGTGAGAACAACATGGGGGGTGGCAGGAAGATGGCAAAGTGACCTGGTCTGTGCTGACGTCTTGGGCTTCATTCTAAGTCTTAGGAAGCTCTGAGGCCAGAACAGAGTGCAGCAAATTTCAAGAATACAGTGCGGTTCTCAGGGTGAAATCACCACAGAGATATAGTGGGGTCAGATGAAGTAAGACTGGTGCTGAGCACCTGAAGGAGATCAGCAGATCAGGAGTGATCAGGAAAATGGATTCACTGGATTTGAATGGTTGATTGGGTGTGAAAATAAAGGAAAATCATCAAAGGAACATCCCAGGTTACTGGCTTGTGCAACTGGTATTGTAACACATAGTATCTGTGGAAATAGGAAATGCTATGAAGAAAACACACGCGCACACAGATGCACTCCTTCCTAGTCAAGAGTCAGGAGTTGAGAGAAAGATGAATTGTAAATATTTCCTATGTCTCCTCTCTCCTCCCCTGTCTACCCCTCCCCTCCTTTCCCCTTCCCTCCCTCCCTTCCCTTCTGCTCTCCTCTCTTCTCCTCCCCTCTTCTCCCCCTCCTCTTCTCTTCTTTCTCCCTGCCCTCTCTCTCTCTGCCTTTCTCCCCCTCCTTACCTTTCCTTTTCCTAGTAAAACAGAAAGTAAAAAATGTACAAGATAAAATGGAACGATTATGGAACCACTCTGAATTGATTTCTACCTGATCTATAAAACACAAAATAAAGGAAAAGTCCTACCAGAAAATGACTGTTATGCTAGTCTGTTTTACTTTTAACTCTAGTATTCTAGTCTTTTATATTTGATGATCAATTATTGGCATACCAGAAAAGTTGCACTCTAAACATCTCTATTGCCAAAAGAAATTCACAAACCAAAGTATCACTTAGGAATGTTATTGTTGCTGCTTAAAAGAAAAAAGCATTCCTCTCACAGGCACAGGTCCATTCAGGCTCAACCCACGCCCTACCTGGAGCTGGTCCACAGGGAATCCCACCTTATGCTTCCATTTTGCCACATAAAACAAGACAGTATTTCCAGGAACCAAGCACTCTGTATCAGAGTTAGGATTAAATTTTATTTGAGCCTAAACTATATAAATACATGCACACAACATTACATACTATACATATTTGAAAGCCACCCCCCACCTACCCTCTACCCATTCTTTCTTTTTTTTTTTTTTTTTTTTTTGGTGGAACCGGGGATTGAACTCAGGCTCTTGCACTTGCCAGGGAAGTGCTTATTTCACTGAGCCATCGCCCCCACCCTAAGATTTTTTCTTTTTTGCCTCTACCCATTCTTTACAATTCCTGAGTGTTAAGTGCAAAACCCCCGGGCAGCCCCAACTCCTGGAGAGCCTCATGCACAATGCACATGCTCCGTGCCTCCTCGACAGCCAATGGGGGCGCACGCAGGCCCGGATGAGACCGGACCTGGAGTCACGCGAAGGACTGCTTAGCATCCCGCACGCCAGTCTAAACTCTGTTGTTACTAATTCCTCAGATAATTTGGTTCATGTTGAAATGAAAAAAGAAAAAAAAGCATTCCCTTAAAAAGAAGACTGCTAGAAGGCAATTTAGTCACTTGTGATTTCTGAAGAAAATACGTCTTTCTTTGAGTTACCAAGGGGTTTTATTTGAAAATAAATGTGTAATCCAGATCTGTTACGTCTGTGAATAATCACAATCACAGGCATACATAAGCCTCTAATCCTGTTCTGCAGGGACCAAAGTCACGCAAGGGTAGAAAAGAAGTCTAGTCATATTCCCCCAAGGATGACTCTTCCATAGAGACCTACATTACACTGACAATTTTTTCTATAAATATTTTGAATGCGCATGATGAATTTCTGTCACTTGTCCAACACCTAGATGCGCCCGACAACATCCTAACATGAATTTCTGGATTGGTTTCAGAGACACAGTGGCTGGTAACTGTATCTACAAATGGCTGATCTATTTAGATGTTAGCCTAATTAATGCTGAATATGAAACTCCAAATGTCACGATGCAGGAGTTTGAAATTTTAATTATTAGACTGACTTAGTTAACTCATCTTAAAATGTAATTTACTGTGGAGATGGATTTTTCCTACAACAAATTCAGCTTTTACGATAAAAACCTTTCATGTAATCTCCGTGTTACGCTTTAAGTATGGGACTGAGATCCAGATGAAAACGGTACAAGGCTGGGACTGTGATTCAGGGGTGGAACACTTGCCACAGAGGTAATGTCCCTGGCTTCCTCTGCATCACCCTTGTGAAGCCCTGGGTTCATTCTCCCACCACAGGCGGAAAGAGAAGAATGGAAAACGCTGACAACAGTCTGTGCCTTCACGCTAGCACTCGGCCTCTCCTCTTGCAGGGGAGGCTCTGATGCCAAGGGAGGCGCTCTGGTCACAGAGTCCAAGCTTCTCTTTGATGAAGTTTGAGATCAGCAGCTGAGGCCGTCTCTGGTACTCCATTAGCACATCATGGGACAAGGTAATCTGATCGCAGTCAAGTCTGTCCAGCAGCGTCACACAGACCACAGCAGCTAGTAGAGCAAATGACATAATTACTGAAGGGAAGGGGTTTCCCTTTCCTACAGAAGCTTCAGCCTACCGTGCCCATGTTCATGGCACATGTACTTGGTATCATTTTTCCTGTAATGTAAAAAAAAACAAAAAACATCAAAACCTTCTCCTCTTCCATAAAATTCATCTTTCTGTGAAAAGAACTTTTATTTAAATAAGTTGATTGAAAATATTATGAGCACTCCTCTTTCCTGTTCCTATATAAGGGGCTTGGTTTAGATTTAATATAGCAAAGCCGGGCGTGGTGGCGCATGCTTGTAATCCCAGCACTCGGGAGCTGAGGCAGGAGGATTGTTGTGAGTTCGAGACCAGCCTGAGCTACAAAGTGAGCTTAAAGCCAGCCTGAACTGCATAGCGAGACCCTGTCTCAAAAAGACAAAAAAAAAAAAAAAAAAAAAAAAAAGATTTAATATAGCACTGTGTTCAGGATAGATGCAAGAGGTCTTTGCTAGCAGAGATGCATCCTCCAGCATTCAACCCTATTTGTAGTTCTTATAGCAGGTGCCTCTTGCCCGGGGCTCGAGCCATTATCCCCAGGGACTTCTATTTAATGTTTGAATTCACCTGCAGGAGCCTTTGCTGAAGAATAAAGTAAATAAAGAAGAGAGATCGAAGGTTGGTCCAGGAAATACCAATAAAGGTGGACAGCTACTCTCATGAAATTTGACAAAAAGATCTGAAATGAAATGCTTAAACATAAGAACCAATTCCACGAAGGAAAATGTATATTAGTATTAATTTTTAAAGAACAGGAACAAAATTCTACAATAGGTAAAACAGTAGGGGTAAAAGAAAAACATTCTTTTCTAAAAAACCAAAATTGTCCTCTTTCAAAACTTGCCACAGAGGCCATGTCACTGGCTTTTTCTGTCAAGAGGCACCAAAGGACAAAAACTGGTCTCCATTTTTTATCAGTTTCCTAATGTGTGATTTCAAAGAATGTGGTTAGCTGCAAAACCAGTGTCAAGCACTTTGAATTGATAACAGGAAATAATCCCCACTTGCATCATTTTAAAAGGACTGCCAGTGCTTATCAGATTAGCTCTGTCTACGTGAACAGGCTTTGAGAGCAGAAAGCTGGACTTGCACTTCTTTCTTGACCCCTTTACTAGTTAAGACCTCTTTGTAAGATCTGGATTTTTTTTTTCTTTATCTTTTTTTTTTTGTGTGTGGAACCAGGGATTGAACTCAGACCCTTGCGCTTGCCAGGGAAGCGCTTATTCCACTGAGCCATCTCCCTGGCCCAAGATCTGGATTTAGGTAGAGTGGTACTGTAATGAGTACATGCTATCTTTCTAAATTTTACTTTTAATTGACCCATAATAATTGTCGGCAGGTAAGTGGTATGGTGTGTACCACAGAAAAACTCAAACTAATTAGCATATCTATCACTTCACATAATTATTTTTGTGACACATTTAAAATCTTTCCCTTGAACCTAAATTAACTATAGTTACTATGTTTGTTGTACAATAGATTACCAATTTTTTTCTTTATGTAACTAAAATTTTATAAACCTTGAGCAGCATTTTTCCTTTTCCCATCCCTGCCCTACCTCCTGCCTCTGGTGCCACCATTCCAGTCCCTGATTCTTTAAGTTTGACTTTTTTAGATTCCACATGTGGGACAATGCAATATTTTTGTTTCTGTGCCTAGCTTATTTCCCTTAGCATAATGTATAATGTCCTGTAGCTTCACACATATTGTCACAAATGACCAAATTTCTTTTTTATTAAGGTATAATAGTAATATATATGGACATATATATTATATGGTCTCAAAGCCTGTTAATGTAGACACAGCAAATCCAATACGCACTGGGATCCTTTTTCAAATGATGCAGGTGGGATTATTTCCTGTTATCAGTTCAAATATGTATAACATTTTCTTTATTCAATGACGTGTTGATGACACTTAGAGTCCATAGCTTCGCCTTTGTGAAGAGCACTACAATGAATGGGAATGAAGAAATCTAGTATACTGATTTCAATGCTTTGATTACATATGCAGAGTTAGGACTGTCAGATCAAATGGTAATTCTTGCAGCATGGAGGATCAAACTCAGGACCTTGCACCTGCCAGGCAGATGCTTATGCTGTCAGGCTACGTCCCCAACCCTGAATGGTAATTCTAACTTTAGTTTTTTGAAAGAACTTACAGTGTTTCCAAATAAAGGTGCTAATTTACATTTCCACTGACAATGTTCATGCTCTCCAACACATGCTCTCCTTTGTCTTTGTGGTAATAGCCATTCTAACAATTTGTAAATTGATATATCACTGTGGCTATGATTTGCATTTTCCTGATGATTAATAATATTAAGCATTTTTAAATACATTTTGTTGGACATCTATAGAACTGTTTATTTGGTCCCTGTGATTGTTTTTAAAATCAGGCTATTTGTTTTCTTGATACTAAGTTGTATGAATTTCTTGTGTATTTTTGATATTAACTCTTACATAGATGCTGGGGAGATAGCTCGGCAGTCTAAGCCCCTGAATGGCAAGCACAAAGACTGGGGCTCGATCCCCATTAATGGATGCTGCACTGGCCTCAGAGCCCCAGATGCACCCTGGTGGCCACCAAAACAGGCATGCTGGCACACACCTTAATCCCAGTGCTGCAGAGGCTGAAACACGACGATCACTACAAGTCTAAACTGTGTAGCGAGATCCTGCATCGAATAGATATTAACCTCTTATAAAAGAGAATGATTAGAAATCTTTTCTCCTGATCTATGAATATCTTTGCTCAGCTTGTTCTTACATAAGCTAAGGATTTAAGATATCTAGTTCATACAGGTATGCCATGAACTAGGGTATTCTTTTTTTTTTAAGGAAGGGTCTACAGGGTGTTCAGGGTCTCACTACTAGATCAGGCTCATCATGATCCACCTGTTTACAGCCTCCAAAGAGTGGGGATTGCAGGCGCACCCCACCACTCACAGTCTCAATTGCCATCTCAACACACTCCAGCGGTGGGGCTAGCACAGCAGGCCCTGGTATCCTGAACCCCCAGCTCCTAGGCCTGCTTGTAGGCACTTTAATCCACTAAGCTATTTGGCCAGCCCTTTAGGGTATTAAATACTTCTTGCCCTTTTTTGACAGATGATGAAATGAGGACTTAGCAAGGTTAAAGAGATTCTGATCAACTGTTCAATAAGTAGCTGATCAATTACCAGCTTCCTGAACTTCAGAGAGCTTTTTCCCTCCTGTCCACCCTTCTGTTGAGCTGGTACATGGTGAACATTAGGAGAGCCTGTCTTGACCCATTGGTCAAGCTGACCCTTATTCCGTGAAGCAAGAATATTCAGTTGGAGCTGAGTCAAATATTTCATCACCTAGGACCCTATTTATTCAGAATGTATTGGTCTGCAAAGCAACTTGCCTGAACAGGTAAACAAGCCAATAGAAAAGCTAGAAACTTCCCTCAGCTTTTCAAGTTAATGATCAGCAAGTCTGTGAAGCACGGGCTGGCGGTAGCAGGAAGAAGTTGAAAGTCCTTCTCTAATCCTTCACTTGGCAGAAGCTTGAAAGGAAGCCAGTGCTCTGTACTTTTCATAGAGTGAGACCCAGCTTCACTAAATGTCTTTTCTGGATTTCAAGGGTAATGTCGAAGATGGGAAGGAGCAGGTAATAGCAATCCCTGTGGTGTTTTCTTGACCATAGAGGGCCCATTAACAAGCAGCCTATAATAATCCTGTCACCTAAAATTACTATTGCCATGTGCAATTAAAAGGAAATAATTATCCAAAACAATTTATCAAAATTAAACCTGGCAGCTTTGCTACCATAATGCTCAGATTGAGTATAAAGGGATAGATTATGGGAGGGAGGTCCACTTAGTGACCAAGTTGTCACCAAGAAGCTTGCCAGCTCACTGACCTGAGCATGGAATGCATGCAAACATACAGACCTGAGCTCAGTGTCCTCTGAGCTGCACCAGGCAGGCCCAGTGATCTGTAATTGCTTGGGGGCTTGATGAAAGTTGTAATTGGAACCTCTTTTCATGCATATTCCTAAACACACCAAACCTTTGTGTATAATTTGAGGAAGCTCCTGGCCCCCAAATCCCTGAAAACACGGATTGGCTCAATGGTCCTAAATGACACTCAGGAGTGAGTACACTGGCAGTGGGGAGGGAGAGTCAGCTTCGTTACTTCCCTTGCTAATGGAACATATACCTGACCCCTAAAATTTAAAGAAGAAAAGTTTATTTTGGCTCAGAATTTATAGAAGTTTCAGCCCATAGTCAGCAGGCTCCAGGGCAGAGAGGCATAGCAGGGGAGGGTGGTCGTAAGCAGGAAGGCAGACCCCTTGGACATGCCTCCACTGACCCCTTCCGCAGACCGCACTTCACCACCCACCATCACACTTAGCTACCAGCTACTCAGAGGGTGAATCCTTTGATGAGCACCGTGTCTCCAAGATCTGAGGACCTTTAAAGCCTTTCCTGTGAGTGCCCCAAGCTTGGAGGGAGATACCAAGATAGAAGCCACAGCGATTAGCCTATAGGTTAGGAGAGTAGGATTTAAGCGCATCCAACAAAACTAGAGACATTGACTTTGATTAAAAAATATACAACCTTACAAAACAGGAAGACAAAGGTCATTTTTAAAAATCTTATCTCTGCAAAAGTAATGAGTGAAAAACACAGAGAAGGCTGGTTCTGAATGTTTCATCACAAGAAAAGATAAATGTTGTGGAGAGGCTAACTACCCAGACTTGATCATTACATGATCACTTATGCACTGAAACCCCATACTGTAGCCCACAAATTTGTGTAATTATTATGTCATTTTAAAACTCATAAAGTGATAGATGGATTATTTATTATGTCCACCTCATTTTCTGTACAAGGACTGGCTTTCCTGATACAATAATGAGTATCTGCCTTTTAATTATATTGTTATTGTATGTACTCAGCATTCTTATTGTATCCGATTTCTACGGGGTAACTCTAGGGCTGTTCTCAGCCCCAGGATTCTGCTCACGGTGAACAGCTCTACGATCACTACACTGGAAATGGGCAGATCTCCACTGGCCTTCCTGACACATGTTTTGTTCTTCTGCACACAGCCAACGAGCCTTGCGCCCAGGCAGGGGGCCCCTTGGCAGGCAGCAGCACAGCGCGGTGCAAAGGGCTCCGGTCTGAGCTGAGTCCAAGGTCCAACTAAGCTGAAAGCTGCTTAGCTTTTCTGACCTACAGTTTTTCTCTTGTGGAGTGAGAGGGTTGCAAGTGGTTGCTTCATACCCTTCCATAATAATTCTTCAAACTCCTGATTTAATTCCTTTTCAGGGTTTATTCTCCTCCAAATTTACCTTAGCTTTCATTCTTGTTGTAATAGGGTCTTTACTTTAGCATTGATCACCATGCAGTTAGTTACCAGGGTCCCGTTCCTTCACTGAAGGGGACAACAGGCGACTGTAAAGCTGGAGTAAACTTCTGCTCCCGTTTATTGAGCAGTTGAATCTTATGATGACTGAATATAACCCCTGAGCTACAAATATCTATCCACGGAAATAACACTGAGCTCTACCTTTAAAAATCAGCCACTGTGAATGGCAAACAACTGAAGACACTGAAGAGGATTTAAGCAGAACTTCACATTCAGTTTTTTTTTATCTTCCCAAGCAAGCACATTTCAAAAGGCAGCACTGTCTTTTTAAAAATAGATATAAATTGAATGTGCTTATCAAAAGGCTATAGTGTAAAAGGATTATCATTTTTAATTAGCATGTTATGTTTTAATTAAAGTTAATTTTACTTTAAGAAAGGGACAAATACTATCTTAGCTATAATACATATATTATACACCTTCTTTCTTTTCTCCTGTTGTGCATTTCTTCTGAGCAATTTCTTTCCTTTTCACAATATCTATTTGGGTTTATTTACTCTTTCAGTTTCTTATTCTAGGGTGACAATATGATGTTTACACATGTAAGTCTGATTTATTTCTCTCATGAGTATGGTCTCTAGTTGCATCTGTTTACCTATAAAAGCCTCGCATGTCTTTTGATGGACATTTGGGTTGTTTCAAAGATTTAGTGATGAAAAATTGTGCTGCTATGAACAGGGATACACATATATTTCTGTGGGAGTATGCTTTCAATTTTTTGGAGAAAAGTCCCAGAAGAGGAGTAGCTAGGTCAAATGGAGCTTCTAATCCTAGGGTTTTGGTTTTGGTTTGTTTTTGAGGAATCTACACACTGATTTCCACAGGGTTTGCACAAGTCTACACTCCCACCAACAGTGGTGAAGGTACCTTTTCACCCCACAGCTCCAGCATCTCTTATTGGTTGACTTCTTGATGATAGCCATTCTTTCTGGGGTGAGATGGAATATCAATGTTGTTTTGATTTACATTTCTTGAATGCTACTAATTTCTATTGGTTCATTGAAAGGAAAAATTGATGTTTAACTGATCAATTTTGCATGCCTGTCTCTGGTAATCTGAACAACTACTTTGAAGATAACAACATGTGATATAATAACCATCATTAATTTCCCATCATCTTATTTTGAAATTCTATCATTTTTTATTGCCTTATATTCTCTTTCAAATAAAAAGGAAAGGGACAGATAATGATAAACAAATACATTATATAGTGTTTCTATTTCCATTATAGTGCTTTACATTTACATTCCATTGTAGTGCTAAAGGTTTGGACTTTTGATAAAGACTAATTGGTGAAACCCATCATTTCTCTTCACCCAAATCTGTTAAAGCAGCACTGACGGCTGAACTCTTGGCCCAAATAATGAAATCAGTGAAGAAGTGATTTATGCAGCTTGGTGGCTCTCTACCAAGGAGTCTGCGCACCTACAGAATATAAGGAGACCCAGGGATTGCAGCTCTACTGAAAGAAGTATTTATATAAATCTCACAGCAGGAGAAAACTTACCCTGTTTGGACAGTTAAGAAGCACTCCTATTTTTCAGGCAATTCTAAACTGCTAGCATGATGGGAATTGAGGGGTGATTTGCTATGGCCATTTTCCATGGGCGAAGTAGTTTAGCAGCCATTTGTTTTGGTGGTGGGGGTTATTCATTCAGAAAACATCTATTGAATACCCATAGGGGAGACATTTTTCTAAGTACTGGAGACAGAATGATGATGACATGCAAAGACTCCATTCTTAGGTACTTATAGCCTTTTTTTTTTTTTTTTTTAAGTACTGGGGATTGAACTCAGAACCTTGTGCTTGCCAGGCAAGTGCTTATTCTACCGAGTTATCTCCCCAGCCTGGTACTTATATCTTAATGGAGAAAGATAATAAATGTGTGCTTTATACGATAATATGCATAAATTAAAATATAAGCTAATATATAAGCAAAGCAGAAATGAGGTCAGTAGTGATAAATGTGATGCAGAGAAATGAGACAGAAGGACACATGTACAAGTGAGTATGAGTGACCAGGTAAGACTTCCCTGAGGGAGTGAGATTGATGCTGAGACCTGACATTAGTTGTCCAGATAAGAGGTAACGATTCACGTGGGCCAGAAACTCTGTGATTGCTCTGAACTAGGAAAATGGAACTCAGAAAACTCTCACTTATGAAAGATGCTATTTATAAACGGAGACCATCAGCTACCACCTTGCCACGAATTCCTGTTCTTTTGTAGTCAGCTGGTAGTATTAAGGCAGCAGAGAGGGCTGCCTGGACAAGCAGGGTGGTGTGTCTCACTATCAACAGCAGCAGAGAATGGGCTGAGGGTGCAGGCAGGTCTTGGAGAGCAGACGGTGCCCAGCCTCTCGGAACTATGGCCAGTTGCCTTCCTAGAAGGTTACCCTGAGTGTACCTTGCCTAACTTCCTCTGCTTCAGCAGCCTTTTGAGAATTCACCCTCAGCCCTTCCCTAAGGCAAGCTTTTTTGGCTCACGAAGAGTGGGTTGTAATTGGATAAAATCAAAAGGTGCCAGAGGCCAGCTCCCTGGCTTCACTGCTGTGGGGGACAGATGTTATGAAACGGGAATGAAAGATGGGAACACAGTAGCAACCATGCATGGGGCTTTTGTCTGAGAACCTGATGGTTGATCTTCCTGGGAGCAGTGTACCAGGAATCCACCTTTCAAAACAGAGACGTCTGAGGGCAGTAAAAAGCCCCTGTCACCATGAAGAAATCCAGACATACATATTCCCAAGAACTATCAAATGATAGAGGCTCTGCGCTGCCATTACTGGTAATGCTGGCAGACCACAAGGGGTCTGCTCCGTGAAAAGGCCACAGCAGTGCGTTGGAGGAGAGCTATTTGCAGCTACCAGCAGCTTCAGCAGAAGCAGCAAAAAAGAAAATGCAGCAGGGGGCAGAGCTAAGGAAGGCAGAGGAAAACACAGGGAGAGGACCCTGCTGGAGCCTGAAGAGCAGAAAAAGCAGGGTCACACCGATTTGCACCAGGCTCAGAGACATTCTCATAAGGAAATAACTTCTGAAGGTTTCTGCAACATCCGAGAGAGATAGGTCCTTGGGTTGTAATTGGATAAAATCAAAAGATGCCTCGGGCTCCACTGGGCAGAGCCCCATGCTCCACTGAGGCAGAGCTGAGTGCTGGACTCCTCTACACGGAGCCCTGGCAACCTGTTGGAAACTCAGCATTTTATGTTTATCTAAAATGGATATCAAGGGGCTGGGGAGTTGGCTCAGCGGAATAAGTGCTTGCCTGGCAAGCGCAAGGGCCTGAGTTCAATCCCCGGTTCCAAGAAAAAAAAAAAAAAAAAAAAGGGTATCAGACTCTGTTCACTTGCACATTCATCTCCACTTCGATCTGACTGACAGGATCACTTCTTTTTATAATAAAGAAATGTGAGGAGGCCTTTGATGGACCAGAACTATCTGAATCCAGGTGTCCCTGCAGGCTGAGTGTTGATGCCCTGGTTGAGCGGCCCCTCTCAGAAACTCACGGAGAGAAAAGCGGGTGCTGCAGTTTCTCGGAGTGGAGGTATTAGTCATAGCATTCTAAAACAAATGACGCACTGGCTGGCCTTCACGCATGGTACAGAGCGTTGCGTGTGGACATATCCCAAGACTAGATAGCGAACTTAAGCGTAGTAATTCTACAGTTAGCCTCTTCTTGTGAACTATATTTTTAAAATGTATTCTTAGAATTGTTACCACATACATTTTATTTGTAACAGACGTATTAAAACTGATCAACCTGGTGAATGTTAGCGTGCAAACACTCTGTGAAAAGCTGAACCATTATTGTGCTGTAATTCCTTGATGCTTCTTTTAAAAAGCTTTGAGGTTTGTTTTTGTTTTTTTTAATTTGGAAGCAAGGTGCGACACTCTCCAGATGAAAGCCCCTGACATCACTGGCCATCCTCCTTGGTCTTCACTGGTCACTTCTCTAATCTCTAAGGGTCCCTAGGAGGATCCTTGGGTCATTCAGTGTGAAAGTCGCAGAGCTTGCAGGGACAGTGACACAGTCTGCAGCCCCTCCAGCCCTCTCGCCACTCTTCAGGCTCCACGTGCTCGGGCTTCTGCCCTGTCCCTCGGCTGGAAGTTGCATGCCAGCCTTGTGGCCCTGGGTTCGCATTAGCAGAATGTGCTTCCCTAGGTATCGAGCAGCATTTTCCCAAATGCCGCCTTTTCCTCCCCTTCTGCCCTGACTAAGCTAATTAAAAGTATGATTGATGGATTATTTTAGGATGATCTCATTTGCATCCTGTCTCAATAAATTCAAATGTAATAGAAGATAGCAGTCACCACTAGAATACGGAAACTGAATGTGCTGCAGAGACCTGGCTATGGCAGCAATAGCTGGTGCCCTCAGGCAACTTGCTTTTGACCCTTGAAGACGAGTGTCTTCCTGGGTGTGACAGGCACAACGTCCTGTCCACTCAGCAAACATCATGAGATATTGTGCATCACACACAACCACAAGGCATGCACCCAGCCCAAGGTAATCCATGACTGGGCCCTTACCCTTGAGTGGAAACGGTTTCATGAAAAAGAGAAAAACGAAGCCCTTGGGCTCACCTTTTAGACCACAGAGTCCACACATGGCTGCAAATACTGTAGATTCCATTTCGATATTCCTAACACCAGCTTCATATGCTCGCTTCAAGTAATCCAACTTGTTTTCTCTAGAAAAAGAGCACAGTGCTCCATCGAGTCGACCTTGGCCTGCGGGAGAATGGAGATCCATTAGCAACCCAATCTACATCCTACCACACGGCAGTGGCATCGCCATGAGGTTTGCTAACAGCTCTCTAACTTGAGCCTGCTCCTCGGGCGAGACAAAGCTGGCTGCTGAGTGTTCCTCCCAGAAGGTGACGGCCTGTGTCAGTCTCTTAAGCAGCCCGAGTGTGCATGGCCAAGTGCCCCGTTCTGGGGCCAGTGACCAGTGAATGAGTGGTAGCAGAGCTGACACTGGGCCTAGGTATATCAGGGAGTAAGGCGTGTTCCTGAGAGAACTGCGCTGGTCCTTAAGGAAAGCCTCAGCCTTCCCTGGTGCCTGGGGTGTGGACCAGGGAGAAGAGGAGGCTCCAGACCCCATGCTGTGCCCAAGGGGAGTGAGGGTTGGGCTGACAGGCTGGCACTGCAGCTCTCCACTGGCCGCCATGGGAGTGAGGACCAGCACAGGAGAGAGGCTGCCCACCTGCTCCCCGTCACACTCCTTTGGGGCTGAAGGCCCCCACCCTGTGCTCACATTTTCCTCTCTAGATGGTTGCTAGTTCTCATGTGTCACTCACTGCACCAGGATCAGGTGGTCGGGACAGAGCGGGTAAGTGATGTGTGCTGTTCTCACTCTTTCACCCTGCGTGCATCAAGAAATGGAACTCAGCTGTCCCCACTTCTAGGAGAGCTTACCTTAAAATATGAGGGCTGCTAACACCCTGCTATCATCCGTTAGGAGCAGTCCATCTTGACCTCTTTTCTCTTTGTTTTCCTTACCTCCAGCTCTTTCAGGTTGTTTACACCCTGGCAAAAAGCTTCTCCCCGTTGTTTCTCTTCTTCCCCTTAGTACCTCCTGTCACTTCCACCAACACAGCGCTACCCACACTGATTCAACTACCTGATCCAGAAGCCAAGCACAGGATGGGCCTTGTCTAAAGCAAGGAGCCCCACCTGACCCCCACTCTGGGCCCAGGAGATGCTAGGCCTATCATGCATATTATATATTTTTGTTTCCTTATGCTACTATAAAAAGCCAAAAATCTGAATTTTCATATGAAATCTCTAAAAATTACAGCTACTGACAAAATAATTCACATTTTAAAAAATACTATCCAGGCCAAAAAAATTGACTCCACAGGTTTCCCTTTGCAATCTCTGTCTTCAAACGTCTATAGGTCACCCTCTGGCCGAGGAGATAATCAGCCCACAGCTTACAAGAGAAGTGCAGAACCAAGCCCCTCCTGTTTTATAACAAATACGTGGTTAAACCCTTCACTATCCTGAAGGATAAAGTATATGTAATACAGCTTATCTCAATGCATTTATAAAAATTCAAAATAATACCTAA
Source organism: Ctenomys sociabilis (assembly GCA_004027165.1). Taxonomy (NCBI): domain Eukaryota; kingdom Metazoa; phylum Chordata; class Mammalia; order Rodentia; family Ctenomyidae; genus Ctenomys; species Ctenomys sociabilis. The sequence continues at coordinate 417 of PVKA01016948.1, read as the reverse complement.
AGTTTGATCCAGTGGGAACAGAAAAATCATTATTTTTTTTCCATTTATTTTTATTTTATTAAAATACAAATGTCAATCAGACAGTTTCAAGACACCTTAACCATACAGAGTCGATGAATTAATACATTGCAAACTGTTTTCATAACATTTTGGTACTGTACAAGGTGCATACATGAAATTATATTTACAGGTTTTTTTATAGCTGAATTATATCAAAGATTATTTACCTAGTGGATGACCATAGCACTAAAAGCCGACATAATATCCTGTCCAACCACCATTAGTGCAGATCTTGCCTCTCATAGAATTATGTAGAAGCACAGCGTTATCTATCCCAACTGTACTGTCTATACACACACATCATGATTTTTTCTTTCTACAACCCTTCCTTTGTCTACACCTGTCAAAAGTGGGCAC
>PVKA01016947.1:0-46832 GCA_004027165.1 Ctenomys sociabilis | reverse complement strand
TTTGCGTGAAGCATTCACAGATCGTCCCCTAAAACTATGGCATTCAGGGTCTTAGAAGCAATAGTCCCACAGTGAGAACGCACTCTGACCTCAAGCAAAGCTCTAGGTGTTTTATAAGTGCTGTTAACAATCAGGGGACGATACGAAGATTTGAGAGGAGGACAAGAGAGCCATGACAAACAAGTGACCTCTCATGAAAAGTGCAGACTGAATGAAACTGCCTTTCCCCTGGAGCCAAAAAGACCCTTGCCTGGTGGTTGTTCCTGGGGAAAAGAGTGAAGAGTCCCTTCATGATTTTGGACTGAGTGGTACTGACCAGGAGAGATATTTTACACAGAAAATTATGTATGTCAATGTGGAATTATATTTGAATGGGTGGACTTGCCTGGTAGTGACATTTCACTTTCTTGGACTAGGAGAATCCTATTCATTAGAAAGCCTTTTTCTTGGAGGTCTTGGTAGGGAATCCTTGCAATCTAGGTATTGGTTTGGCTGGTTCCTACAACACTTTCCAAATCTAAATACAAGATTTTTTTTTTTTTCTTTTGGCAAAGAGTTTTTTTTTTTTTTTTTAGATGGACTTTGTTCAGTAAACTGCTCTCTTTTTTATAGCACCTAGATTTGTCAATGAGTTTTAAATACAAATTTGTGGGCCATGCCTGGCAAAGAAGCAGCTTTTCCATAGGACAATGTTCTTTGGAGAATGGGAAGCATTAAAAACGCATATTCCTCCATCTAAGCAAAACAATCCCTTATGTTCTTCAAAGCAAAATGGGGAGCTGGATTCATACGGAAATCCCAGTCTTTAAAGTGGAGCATGACAGCTTCTTTACATTGATGCCACACATCCACCTGAAGGAGGACAGCCTGGGTGAGCTTCCAAGCAGGTGGTTAGCTTGCCACCGAAGCATGACCAGCGCCTCAGCTGAGACAAGCAAACAGGCGGCTGAGCATGTTAACACAATTTTCTATCATTTCTATTTGATGTGGATTGGGTGGAAAGTCTGGGATGCAAGCCATGATGCAGATTTTCAAAATTGATTAGCAATTTTTGGACACTGACAACAATTTCTGCAGAATTTCAGTGTTGAGTTAAGATTGATTAGTGTTTTTGGAAAACCGTGTACCTAATTGCAGGGCAAATTGAGGTTGCTCGAAACACAGAACAGTGACAAGATAAAGGCATAGGCTGCAGTCTGAGACCCATGCTATGAAGGCCCTGTGTGTGACACAGGATCTTGGAGAGAGGGTGTAAATGGCTCTGGGCAACTTTAGATTAGCTGTTGGTACTTGTCGAACACTTAGACTCCACTTGTGACAATGTGTAAAATGGGCTGCATGCGTGTAGGAGAAAGGTTGTTTGGTTCTCTGTCACAACATTAATCATGGATAAACTCATTTCAGTTGCTAATGTGAAGGAACTGTAGAATTTTGCAGAATATCCATTGTACACAGGCTGTTGTCCATTCTTAAAGTTTCAGGGGCAATAAAAATTACCAGGGCAAATATTTAGCCATATCTAAAGAAGTCCTAGCGATGCATTCATTGTAATTTTGCAATTTATTGATTCTTTTCTGGTGTTCCTGATGCAACTACCACTGTGAGAGTCACTGTCTCTCCTTTTTGTTACCAAACACAGACAAAAAGATAAGAAGGGAGCCCTAGCCGAGCACATCTGGGAAGAATGAGGAGCTTTAAAGGTTAGATTTTCTTGCTTGTCAATACTTGGCATTTAAGCATTTATTTCTGACATTTTTGATAATGTTTTCAGAGATAGTTAAAAATTGCCATATTGGTATGCAATTATATTCATAATAAGATGCAAAAATGCAAATATGGTGGTACCTGACAGTTCTTTGGAGTGCCTTTTGTCAGAATTGCAGGCATCACGAGTCTTTGATAGGTACCATATCACTATGTGCTTTGCAGAGCTGAGGGAATTTTAAAAAGTATCCATAACATCATATCTCTAGATGCTAATTAGCAGGAACCTTTAGTGATGATAAATGGTAAGGGCATTTATTTATTTATTTTTTCTAGGCAAATACCAACAACTTCATTGAACCAATTGTGTCAATAGGATGTGTCAGTAGATATAGTGAACATCTTTCTCCTTTTAAATTTAATGTGCCATATAAAATGCACTGTATATTCATAAGTGCAGCTGCTAAAAGTCTACCTTACATGACTGAGATCATTTAAGGTATAAATAAGAGTATAACCCATTAACTGTCTTCATCAAGTACTTAAAAACTATGCAATACATTTTTGATGTATTATTTCTATCTTTGCGGTTTATGCTTTTGCAGAAAAAATTCATTAGACTCTAGAGATGAAAGCATGAAAGTTACAGACTCTTCTATTAATCTTATTTTACTTTTCAAGAATCAAGTAGTACTTAAAGCCATGGGATAGTCATAGTAAGGAGAGGATGAATTATTTTTTGTTTTTAGAGTTTCATGCTTAACACTGAATTCCTTAATACTGAATTCCTGGCCTCAGAAAGTGATAGGAGAAGCAAAGCTCTGTTGGCCACTTGGAGAGAGAGCAGAGCTGTGATATGGGTTCAACATGTAGGAGAGACCACATCCTAGCTAAACATGTATGAATGCTATAGAGCCACATCTCTCAAGAGCCTGCAGCAGTCAGACAGGAGTGAACAATTATATCTCAAAATCATGAAGGCCACATGTCACAAAGAAAGATAATCATGTGTGAAGAAGAGAGTTTGCTTCCTAGGTAGTGAGATGTGAGAAAGACTGGCTCCCTTGATGGAATTCTCTTCCAAAGAATGAATACTTGCTTCTCTCTCTCTCTCTCTCTCTCTCTCTCTCTCTCTCTCTCTCTCTCTCTCTCTCTGTTGCCTAACCCATTGAAAAAAGGGAATATCCTACTTTTTAATCTTCCATAAGACAGTAGTCTTCCTTTCGCTTTAGCCTGAAATGAGTGTACAGGAGAAGTTAGCTAGTCTTGGGGTCAGATTCAGATTTGCCATTAGGCTAGGAAATTCCTCTGCAGCTGCAGTTCAAGCGCCACTCTCCAATGAGAAGCCTTGTGGTGAAGAGGATTAGTGACCTCTCTGTATTCATGAGGTTCCACTCTCTCATCACAGTGTGCACTCCACAGAGTTAGAATCCTAGAGGGCAGGGGTCAGAAGCATCCTTGTCACCTTATGTCTATCAGAAGTAGAGTCAAGCAGAAAGAAGCCAGCGACAACTCTTCACTGATCTGGACATGTGCACTCCTGCTATCAGGATGATTTCAAAGAACAATTCTTTTTGGCAACTGCAAAGATTCATAGGAAGCGTAATCACAATGTGAAAAGATGTGAGCAGTATAGACTATCGCACTTCTGAGAAAAACTGATGAGTAAGGAGTAGAAGGAGACATTGATTGTTGTGCTGGTGGCAGAGGGGATTGGGGGAAGGAAACAGTTAAAGAGGCTCGTGCATGACAGGAAGAGGAGAGTTATCTCCAGTTGATTCCATGGCCACAGGGTAGGGCCGTTCGTCATGGCACAGACATCCTCATGGGCAAGCTAATTACAGAACAGGTCCAGTTGACAGAGTTCCTGGGTGTGCAATTTCTTCTCCAGGCTTTCAATACTCTAAGGACATGAAGGGTGTAGGGAGAAAATGAGAGATCCATGACACCAAACACTGAGTTTTGTTACCAGCTGTAACACCTGGGTCAATTTATTGGCCAGGCCAATTCACAAGGCCTTGGGAAAGGCAGGCAGAAGACAACAGAATTGTTAAGAGTTTATTGGAGAAAATAGTGATTCATGAATTGTGTAGTTCTGAACTACAGGTAGTTCAGAAGCTCTATGCAGGGAATACAAAGGAAAAGTTTTTATGGTGTGAAGATGGGAGAAAATGAAAGAAAGTAGTTGGTTGTTCAGTTATGCTGGTGCCTTATTCAGTCTACTTTTCTGGAAAGCTCCTAGTTTTATAACTATAATTTAATTGACAGCTCCTGATTGGTTATCCTTAAGTGTTTGTTTGGTATTTTTGTGTAGCCATTTGGAAAAAAAATGGTTCAAGATTGGCTTATGTTTGAAAATCAAGCAAGGTTAAAGTCATTTATGAGGCTAGACTTACCTTGTCTTCTCAGGGAATCTTTATCCCTGGTTTCTATTTTAATTTATTTAAATAGCCCACACAGAGTAGATGCATATGTAATAAATAGGGTTTAAGCGATTGAATGGAATAGACACTATTGACTATTGTGGTTGTCTAAGTAGTATGACTTAAAAGCAAATGGAAAGACAGACTTATTTATTTATTTATTTATTTATTTATTTATTTATTTATTTATTTATTTATTTATTTCAGTACAAGGATGGAACTCAGGACCTTGAGTTTGCCAGGCAGGTGCTTATTCTACTGAGCTATCTCTCTGGCTCTAGACACTATTATTAAGATGCAGACACGAAGTCAGAAAATATCCAGTCAAAAATAATATAAGCTATCAAGTAAGCAGTGGTTTTCCAGGTCTCACTACTAGACCGGACTCGTATTGATCTGCCTGTTTACAGCCTCCCGAGTGCTGGGATGACAGGGGCATGCCACCATGCCCTGTCTCAATTGCTGTCTCAGTGCACCATGTATCTTGAATATCTCCATTGCTGGTCCTGAGATCTTGTATTTGAAATTTCCTGGGATTTCTTCCTCTCTGTAGGACTTAGCTAGGATGCTGTTCGTAACAATCTGTCTCTCTGAGCACTGTGGCAACACACTGGAAGATAATCAGTCAGCAGAATGTGAAATGGAGAATAAACGTGCACCTTACATTCATTAAATTTCAAAAACTCCTACTCATTCTGGTCCTTTAGGGTCAAAACCAAGATGGCAGAAAAGGTCAAAATTGGCATTACCAGTATGAATCACTATGGAGCTAAGTTGGAAATGCTAATCTTTTGAGAAAGCAAAAGAGTTTGGGTCTGCCTTTTCTTCTTTTAAGATGTCTGAGTTTCACTGTTAATTATGCATTAGTTTTCACATTCTCGACACCTATTTCTGATTGGCTGTCAGGGATTCTATAGTAATAAATTATATGCTGGGGACACTCCTTGGATATAAGATTTCCACTTCAGCAAAAAAAAAAATGATACTTTAGACACTGCATTGCAGGGTGATAATTGCACTTCTCAGGTGGTTAGGAAAAAGATGATGTACAAATAATAATTAAAAAGTTGTACCCCAAGGGAATGAGGATGTCAGATGTGGAACTCAAACGTATGAAATGCTACACTTGTGCTTTGACCTTTCCCCACTGTATTCAGTGTCATAAATTCTAAACATATTTATACTTCAGTGTTTGGAGGTGACAGGTTGAGGACGCATTAGGTAAAGAAAAGATAATGCTTAGACTGGTGCCTAGAACTCCCCCTCTCACAGCATAGTTCCTCCCATCCACATCTTTAATATGCTAGGTGGTGGTCACATGTGTTTGCTCCAGATTTTGCTCTGCACTATTAGGGGCATGTGGTCAGAGGAGACAAAGACTTAGTCATTTCTGCCTCACTTTAAAAGATAGTTATAAGAGGTTCAAATCTGGTGAGCCCTTCTGTACATCTTCCCTCAAGGGAGTGAGATTCATTTGATTCATACATGTAGATAGACTGGTGCGTGTCCCAGACACTCTTTTCATGACAATATCTCCCACACCCACAACAAACTGAAAGGTTTATTTTGACTGACAGCTTCAGCCTATGTTCATCGGGCTCAAGGGCAGAATAAAGATGACAGAAGGCATAAAGGAAAAGGGGGCTAACCTGTGGTAACAGAGAGATGGAGGGGTCCATTTAAGTACAATCCTTTATGGTCATGTCCTTGGTGAGCCACCTCCAACCAGGCTCCACCTCCTCAGTGCACATTTAGCTCCTGAACTCATCAATGAATGATTCCCTTAGGAAGTACAGATTCCCATGGTCTGACTCCCTTGCAAACACAATAGGCTTTTGTGGTATATTTTAGGTCAAAACCATAACAATGGGGTAGTAAAAGCTGTTCTTTAATAGATGCAGGCACAAAATGTTGCAGGCATCAAAGAAACAGTGACTCCCAGTGCTACAAGGGAAGGTGGCATCGAAGGTAGCCTGGGCCCCCACGCAGGTGCTTCCTGTGCAGAAGATGGGGAAAGGGCATTCCAGGGAGGTTGCAGAGTGAGCAGAGCAAAGATGGGCAAAGGGCACAGGGAGGGTAGAGATTCAAAAGTGGCACCTACAGGAAGGGGGAGCTGGGATACAATGAGGGATTACTCATGTGCGAGATCAGAATGGAGTTAGACTTTAGCCTTTATGAAATAGGGGCATTAGGAGACATTGTACAGACAGCAAACCCACCAGTTTGTATTTAGCAAAAGCCTTTGTACAGCAGTTGAAATGCAGGTTCCTATAAAGGTAAAGTGAGCTAGTGAGAAAATCTTATCCTGGATTAGTTATCAGCATAGGGTATCTCATGGCTTGTGGGGCTTGTATGCCTACGGCACAGGCATGTGTGCTTTTCTGATACAGTAGCATTTTCTATACCTTTTTATTCCCCCTCCACCTAGTTACTGGAGAATATTGTCAGGTGACCTCTAGTGACAGTAATCTGACCATAGGTACTCTCTTTCCATCACTGTATACTGTCCCTTGAATAACAGGGATAAGTGCTATGCAGCATTTGTTAGCTGTTGCCTACAGAAATGATCAGGTTCCAAAGAATGCATGGAGATGTCATTGTACTTAGGAGCACATGCTGACATTTGGCTTGAGGTGATTGGTTCAAATGGAGAAATCATGGGAGTGGTGGTGCCATCAAGAGGGCGGAGCTTGGTCCACAAGTGTAGTGATTGACTTGGAGACTGTGGATTATCTGTGTCATGGAGACAGGCTTGGATGGATGGGCAGAGGTGAACATACATCACATATTACCTCTCTGTTCCACTCTGATGGTGCGGGCAGATGCCTTCTGCAGGGAGCTGGACCACAAACTGCACCTGGAAATGGCCCCAAGCAGCACTGTGATGTACAAAACTAAGTGTCACATGTACAAGTTTCCAAAATTATGTGGCCTGTGGCCATTCTGCATCAAGCGCCTTCTTTAGTTTGTCATTTTTCTCAAATGGGCTCATTGACAACATTTTATCTTTTGGTTGCGTGGTAACAGCTATGAGGATCGTAGTCCTAGCTTCCATGCCTCCGGCCTTGTGGGCACAGAGAAAGAGAGATGGAGACAGCACAGACACACTTTTATAACTAAGCCATCACTGAGATAACAATCAACTCCCTCCCTCCCTCCCTTCCCCCTTCTTCCCTCCCTCCCCCCCCTCTCTCTCACTTTTTATGTATTTAGTGCAGGGTCTACAGGGTCTCACTATACAAATTGGACTGGTAGTGATCCTCCTGTTTTCAGCCTCCCAAACACTGGGAATACAGGCACGCGCCACCATGCCCAGTCTCAATTGCAGCCTCAGCGCACCCCAGGTGTGGGGCTGACAAAGCACACTGGAGATCCAGCCCTGGTCCCTGTACCTCCCTCAGCAGGCACTTTGCTCCACTGAGCTAAAGGGCCAGCCTGCAACCAACTTTCCTGATAATGGTTTACTTATGCAAACTGTGCTCTGTATTTCACTGATACCTTAACCAGTGTCTCCCCTTCTTGATATTACCATGATTAAATTTTACATGAGATTTTTTTGGAGAAAGCCAAACAATACCTTGCCCACTATGTGCCTTTCATGGTATCTTTCTCATGCCCTTCTCCTTTCAGGCAAAGCCTGTCCCTCCTCATTCTCTGAGTTCCTTCTAGCATTAACACCTCAGAGGTGCCATTTTTCCACTGTCGCTGCCTGGCCCCTACACCTCTAAATCTACTTCAGGGAATGTTGGACACATTAGATAAATGAATAGGGGAATAAACAACTGAGCAGGTGGGATAAGCTCTCATGTATGTGAGAGATGCGTATCGCAGTTGACATATAAGCAACACACTACTGTTCCATATGTCGCTTGCTAGAGGACCATGAGTATGCACACCTCAGTCCTACAGTGCCTGCCTGGCAGACACAAGGTCATGAGTTCAATTCCTCATCCCAAAAACCAATAAATAAAGTCACATATCACTTGCTGGATTAAAGAAGATTCCAATAACTATTTGAGAAAGCAAGCAGAAAAACTCACAACATCCAATAACAAGAACAACAACAATGAACAATGCCCTTTCCATTGTATTGGCTTTCATAGCCAATTGTTTCTAATGTCTAGACATTCAGTGTGAGACTATTTCATGTATTTATTGTAAAGATTTTATTCTATTTTATTGGTCTGTATGCCTGTACCTAATGCCAATACCACAGCCTTAAATTCCATTTTGAGATCAGCAAGTTATTTAGGCTTTTAAAAAAAAATTTAGGGCTAGGAAGTTAGCGCAGTAGAATAAGTGCTTGCCTGGTGAGCATGAGGGCTTGAGTTCAATTCCTGGTTCTGCAACAACAAAAATAATATTTTAGCCAAGTACATTTATTTTAATTTCTACTATTGCATTAAATTACCTTTTCAAGAGTATAGAAGTGATAAATACATTACTTACCTAAGTATAAGATGACTGGACCTAGAAACAGCAGCCTCTAAATTCATGAGTTTTCTTTTTATATAGATATTTTCTTACATATTTTAGATATACACATGGGAATCTACTTATCTATCTATCTATCTATCTATCTATCTATCTATCTATCTATCTATCTATCTATCTATCTATCTATCTATCATCTGTCTGTCTGCAAATTGGTGGCAGGGCTTGAGCTTCTGGGCAATGCCTGCTTGTCCCACCCCTGATTGCTCCCCAAGAGCTGGCCCCCATCGCTGCTGGTAGGTAACTATGTGATATATAACTTGCAAGCAGCCCTGCTGTTTGTTACTGGCAATTAATCTCTCTGGTGCCTTTCTTCCATTCAGACTAAGCCTTTATGCTCCAAATCCAGCTATTCTACCGCTCCCCACTTGTGCTGGGCAGAAAAGACTCAGACTGACAGATTATCGCAGGGCAGTTAAGCATGTAATTGCTCAAATGAGTTAAAATCCCTTCAAATATCTGTCTTTGTACCTCATCACACCACTTCACGGACTCAAATATTTGACAATTGATGAAGATAAACTAAAGGGGCCTTCATTAGCTACCAACCACCGTGACAAGCTTCTTTCAGCAAAAGGCTGGTGAAGTTTGGAACTTATTATCTACTTAAAAACTGCAGGAAAGCAGAAAAATACTTCAGTGAACTTTAGAATAGAGAAAGCTAGGAGCTTCACGTGGACGCTGGGGTCAGGACAAAAAAAAACAGCCCTGTATTTTTCTAATCTAAGGCTGCACTTGTTAAAAATGTAAGGTCTGACCGGCAGATGCACTGATCCAATAAAGCAGGGAAATATTACCACTTTCTCACAGGCACCATCATTAGTGGCTGTGTGTTAAATTTGAAGGTAATTACAGAAATGGAGAGCGGGTGGCAGGCATCCAGTGCCGAACAGAGTCTGATCTGAGAACTGGGTTGCTGGGCTGCCAGGTGCCAGCGACCCTCAACTTAGAGTACGGTCAGGGGGCTGTGCTGAGCATCGTCTTGAATGACCTGTGGGACTTTGCTCCAGCCTCAACCCTGGAAAATCCTCTGCCTTTCAGGGACCTACTGCTCTGCATTAAGCTGCTCAGATCAGATGCCAAGCAAAACAGGTGCTCTGTGGTCACCAGTCCTGAGGGGGCCTGGATGTGAAGTACGATGATTTGGACCTGGCTGCTGTAAACTGTGCTTCCTGCTTAATGAGAAATGGTCGATAACTTCAAGCTTCATTTCCTTAACTAGAGAGTGGACCAAATAACTCATACTGCATACTGTTTTTCTATGAGGAATAAATGAGAAAAGTACTTGATTCAAGTGTTATTTTTTTATAGAAACATTACTAGCCTACAGAAAGGAACAGTCAATGTTTAAGTTTCTTAGTTTTTATTTTATGTTTTTCTTTTAAATTTTGTTGGATAAAGTTCTCATGCTTGTATGTGGTGATGTGAATAATTAACTTGAAGACAACTATATGCGATAGAACAAACATTGCTGAATTCCTCTGTTTAGTGAAATTATATAACATTCCTAATTTTGTAAAGCTTTTCTATTTTTTTTTTTTAAATAAAAAGAAAGGGGCTGGGGAGATGGCTCAGTGGAATAAGGGCTTCCCTGGCTGAGTTCAATCCCAGGTTCCACCAAAACAAACAAAACAAAATTAAAAAGATATGGATAAGAAATGCTATGGATGGAGTTACTGTTTTGTACAAAACTGCAATGGTAGACACACTTCACACTTACAAAAAACCATGGAATATATACCTAAAGAGTGAACCTGGTGTGAACTACAGACTTTAGCTACTAATAATGTAGGAACAGTGGCTCATCAATTATAACAAGAGCGTCTGGGCCGGCCTGATAGCTCAGTGTCTAATGCACCTGCTTAGACAGAGTGCAGTGGATGGGGTTCAATCCCTGGTCTCCTGTGCTGGCCCCACACTGGGGGCACACCGAAATGCAGATTCAGACTGGGCATGGTGGCGTGTGCCTATAATCCCAGCACTTAGGAGGCTAAAAACCTGAGGATCACTATGAGTCCAATCTACGTAAACCCTGTCGACCCTGTGGACTCTGCCCTAAGTAGAGAGAAAAGAAAAGAGATGTCTCACTAATGCAAAGTTTTAATTACAGTTGAAACAGGAGGGAGCTTAAGTTAAGAGTAGATACGAACCCTGCATTTTCCAGCTTTTCTGTAAAAAAAAAAAATGCTTCCTAAATAAAGTTTGCTATTAAGTCAATATTTGCAGATCAATGTATAGAGAAAAATTCATATACTAGAAAAAATTGTTTAAAACAAGAACATGAGTTTTAGCTTAAGAAACTAGAAGAAAAGAGCAAACTCAATTATTAGCAAACTGAATCCACCTTCATATACAAAGGATAATGCATCATAACCACATGGATTTGTCCCAGCTATGAATAGTAGATAAAAATAAACAAACAATGCAGTTCTCCACAGCAATAAAATTAAAAGAGAAATACAAAATTATTTTGACACCAAAAGTCTTTTGAGAAAATTCAATCATCTTTTATAAAAGATCCCACTAGTTAGAATGAAAATTCCTCACCCTTATAAAAGACGTCTATGAAAGTCCTGGTCGTACCATGGTTAATGGTGAGTGACTGCTGCTCTTCCGGTGGCGGAGAATGCAGCAGGGTGTGCATTCTTCCCACTCCAATTAAATATTATTACCAGGAGTCTTTCTGGTAAACACTGCATTCAGGAAAGAAAAAAATAGTGAAAGCATCCAGGGGTTTTCTTTCAAAATAAAGAAATAAAACTATGTTTACTTATGGATCGACAAGAAGGACATAGAAAACCCTGAGGCACTCTATAAATTAGAGTTGCAGGAATTAATAATGACTATAGCTAGGTCTCCAACTACAAATCAATATGTAAATATCAATTGCATTTCTACAGATTAGCAGGAACCAAAAAGAAATAAAAATTTAAAAGCTGTGAACATTTACAATAGAATTTGAAAACTCAATATATTCTTTGAGACAGGCATAAAAAGCTAGGACAGTGATTCTGGAAAGTGCAAACCACCGATGAGGGTAAACAAGGGGTACAGAAACGAAAAAATATTCTCTTTTCATTGATCACAGGTGCCAATTTTGTTGCAATATCAATTTTTCCCAAAATGATAAAAAATTTTAGGACATTCCAAATAAATCGCAGCAAACTTTTTTGATGTAAAGATTGGCAAACGATTCTGATTTTACTCTATCTGTCTATCTATCTATCTACCTATCTATCTATCTATCTATCTATCTATCTATCTATCTATCTATCTATCTATCTATCTCTATCTATCTATCTATCTATCTATCTATCTATCTATCTATCTATCTATCTATCTATCTATATCTATCTATCATCTATCTATCTATCTATCTATCTATCTATCTATCTATCTATCTATCTATCTATCTATCTATCTGTCTGTCTATCTATGTTAGGGAAGGGGCTTCAGGGTTTCCAGGGTCGCACTCATTACTAGATCACTCTCACAGTGATCCACCTATTTGCAGCCTCCCAAGAGCCGGGATTATAGGTGCACACCACCAAGCCCAGTCTCAACTGCCATCTGAGCACAACACTGGGAAAGGGCTGGCATACCAGGCCTGAGGGTAAAATCCCTGGACTCTGCATCTGCTTGCAGGCACTTTAATCTGTTGAGCAATTTGGCCAGCCCCAGCAAACTGCTTTTAAAACTTTACATGGAGCAAGAAAAGGTCAAGGCTCCAGGGGACCAACCTTTTGGAAAAAGAAGATAAATTTAGGGGACTCACATTACCTGTCAAGATTTATTTTATTTTATTTTATTTTATTTTATTTTATTTTATTTTTATTTTTATTTTTATTTTGAAGAACCAGGGATTGAACTCAGGCCCTTGCGCTTGCCAGGCAAGCACTTATTCTACCGAGCCATCTCCAGGGCCCCCTCAAGACTTATTTTAAAAGTTGCAGTACAATCATGGGTGAAACACTACACAGCCCAGTATTAGACCCACTCATATGACTGACAACCAAGAAACCAGTGAAATGCAATGGAGTAAGTAATGATTTTTTTTTTTACAACAGGAGTTAGAAACTTATGCCATATACAAAAAGAATCTTACATCATACACAGAAAGTATTTTAAATAGCTGTTACTGTGGCTTTTTAAAATTAATTTTATTGAGAAACAAATAGCAATGAGGCAAAACCAATTAATAGGACAGTTTCAATAATTAATACATTGCATATTGTTGCCTTCATATTAGTTATTCATAGTACAAGTAGTTCAAATGGATCATATTCCAAGGAGCAAATCTTCAAAAGTAAAAAAAAATATCCATTGTAGAAAATATGGAAGGAAAATCTTTGCCACACACTGGCAAAAACTCTTAGATATAGTCCCCAGAGCATGAAACAGAATAAAAAATAAATCCATAAAATTGTACTTCACCAAATTTTACCCTTGCTCTTCCATATGTAGTTATAGATTGGAAAGAGCAGCCACAAATAGACTCACATAGCCAATAAAGTCCATCCACAATACATAAGAACTCTAAACACTCAATACAGAAAACAAAATCTGTTCTATTTTTTAATGAATTTGGTACAGGGTCTCACTGTGCATAGTTATTCTTCTGTTTTCAGCCTCCCTAGCAAAGAGACTACAGGCGTGCGCCACCGGCCAGGTCGCATGACCAGCTCAGTGCACCCAGGGGTGAGGCTGGTGCCGCATGAGGTGCAGGGGTGGAACCTCAGCCCCCGCCCTTGCTCAGCGGGGCTTAGTCCGCTGAGTTGTCTCAATGACCCAGAAAAAAAATTCTTAAGATAAATTGAAAAAATAATTGGATAAATGTTTCCCTGGGGTATTTTCATTTGCAAATAAGTATTATAGATGGCACATAGGACACAAAACAGCACTTAACAACACTATTTTGTATTGAAAAGCTAACAGTTGCTCAGACTTCTCCACATACATCAGAATGACTGAACGGAATTCAAATGGCAACATTAAGCCCAATAATACTAAGAGTGGCCAAGCCCTGACCAGGTGTGATCCCTGCAATGCAACTTTATGAGAAACAGCAGTGATGAGGGGAAAGAAGTTAGTTACAAAGCGAATTGTGCGGTTAGCATCCCTCTCCTGGGAGTTCCCAAAGGAGAGATGAAAGCTTGTCCCATGCAGCGTGCCATATTAGAGCACTTACGACATGTGTCACGCTCATTCAGCAGCAAATAGATAAATGACATATGCTGAATGGAATACTACTTGGCAATAAAAAGAAGAAATGCTTCATGCATCCGATGCAGATTAATCTTGAAAGCACTGTGATAAAGGAACTTAGAGCAAGAACACTAAGTGACAACCACAAAAGGATACAATTCACAACTTTTTCAGGATAATTTGTCCCACGTGGCCCTTTGGCATCAACTGAAACAATCACAATTACTACTTGAGAGAAATTCTTGACATTTGTCTCAGAGTAAATTAATATGACTAATGCGGATTTTTCTCCTGCATTTAGAAGTGTAATCAAATATTCTGCAAAGAAAGAACTTGTGACTATGTCTCTCAACTCAGAATAATTTGAACTTTTAGCCTCCTAGTGAAGTTAATCACACTTGATCTCTTGAGAAAAAATGTTTTTAATGTGAAGCAATATTCCACTGAGGTTTAACAAACTATTTTAATTGTAATTGATTTATACCAAAAGATAAAACGAGTTAATTAGAGCATGCTATTAGAATTATCAACAAGGGAATATGTTTGATACAGCTAGCAATGAGTGGATATAAGATGGACAAAGTTATTTTACAGTAAGAAATAAAATTTTAAGTCCTGATATTCTTCATTTGAGAAAACATACATAAGGTACATAGATTAAAATTTTGTTCCTTTACATATTTTTCACTATCTAGAATATTTGAAGTAATTTTCTATAAAAACAGATCGGAATTCTCTAAAATAAGAGGCACCTGTTTGGCCAGTGACAACCATGGCATGAGACCTCGGATTGAAGACAAGATTTCTTAAATGTTTCTGGGCAACTGAAAGGAAAGATATGCTTCCAAAGTCATTCCATGGAATCAGTGTACCTTAGTATGTAAATCAGATACTAAACAGAAAAAATCTATATAGGTCAATATCTCCAATGAATACATATGCAAAAAATCAATAAAATACTCACAAACACACAGAAATGAATAAACATGGTACTGGGGCCAGACAGATAGCTCAGCATTCTAAGCGCCTTCCTGGAAAGCACAAGGACCAGGGTCTGATCCCTCGTACCTCATACCATGCAGGACTGCCCCTATGCTGGCCACTAGAAAAAGATGTGGTGGCGCACACCTGTAATCCCAGTGATGGAGAGGCTGAGACAGGAGAATCCCTATGAGTCCAAGCTGCATAGTGAGACCCTGTACCAAATAAACAAATGTTAAATAAATGTGATACCTATATAGGTTCCAGGGTTAAAATGATAGGATCATCTTAATAGACACAGAAAAAAACCTTTTAAAAAATCCAACATCATCTCATGATAAACCCCTAATGAAAATAGGTTTACAAGTAAAGAAGGACCATACTTAAAAGTAATGACAGGCACGTATGACAACCTATGACCAACATCATACTGATGAGCAAAATCTGGCAGCATTGCCTCTGAAGCCAGCAAGAAGATAAAGATGCCTACCTTTGCCACTCCTGGTCAGTGCAGTATTCAAAATGTCAACAGTAGCAATCAGGCAAGAGGAAGAAATAAAAGAGATATGAACAAGAAAGAAAAAAAAAAATAAGAAAACAATTTAAGTATTACTATTTGCAAATGATACGATCTCATATAGATAGAACAACAACACAAAAACCCCAGACAGCTCTTAGAGAGGTTGAACAAATTCAGGAAAGTGGCAAGACATAAAGTCAGTAGATAAAATTGACAGCATCAGAAATGATGTCAATTAAATATACATCAGAAATGAAGTAGTAAATAAAATCAGGGAAACAATTCCATCTATGGTGGCTTGAAAATTAAATACCTAGAAATCAACCATGGAGGTGAGTGATCTGTATACAAGAAACTACAAAACTCTGAAAAGATTGAAAATGAGGTAAAAATTGAATGATGAGGGGGCCGGGGAGATGGCTCAGTGGAATAAGCACTTCCTGGCAAGCACAAGGGCCTGAGTTCAATCTCTGGTTCCACAAAAAAAAAAAAAAAAAAAAAATTGAATGATGTATAAAGAACATTTAGTCTTGGGCTTTTCTGATAGTTTTATTATTGCATTAATTTCATCGCTTATTGTTCTGTGCTATTCTTTTTAAAAAAATTGAATCTGGCCAGGCATGGTTGTGCATACCTGTAATCCCAGCACTTGGGAGGCTCAGGCAGGAGGATTGTTGTGAGTTCAAGATCAGCTTGAGCTACAAAGTGAGCAGCTTAAGGCCATCCTGAACTGCATTGTGAGACCCTGTCTCAAAAAGACATAAAAAAAAATTGAATCTGTGAGTTACATGTGCTTTTTTTCTTTGTGTGTGTGGCAGAACTGGGGATTGAACTGAGACCCTTGAAATTTCTAGGGAAGTGCTAATTCTACTGATCCATCTCCCCAACCCCATATGTGCTTCTGAGTTGTCAAAATATTACCTTTTGTAGTGCTCATTGGAAAGAAGAAAATATTTTAAGACTCAAGAAAATTTACTCAAGTGCAAGATGAGCCCCATCTTTATTCACTAACGTTCTCTGGAGTCTCCATCTCTAGGCTCTTTGTATTATTCATCTCTCTTGGTACATTCTCCATGTTTTTTCAGTTATTTTATAATTTGTTCTGTATTACCTGACCAGGTATTTAAGGAAAAGCAATACAAAGGCAGAGAGCTCCTTCTAGATCATAGTTTCAGGATGTCAGTCTATGGTCAGTGGGTGACATTGTTTTGTATGTCAGTGGAAAGAAACATCAAGGCACGAAGTCCATGGCAGAGGAAAGATTCCTACCTCAACACAACCAGAAAGCAGAAGTGGAGCATGAGGGGGAAAAGGCTGGGATCCTCAAACCCCCTTCATTGTCCCTGATGACTTAACTTGTTCCCAAGGGTCCTTACCTCTAAGGATTTCCATTCTTTCACAGGAGGATCATATGCAGAGGTGAGACCTGTAGCACAAAACCCTCAACACTCTGGAAGCCTTCATAGAATCTGCACCATGACAGGCCTCTTCCCCATGGTGCCTGCACCTTTGACTGTTCTCAATCTGTGACATGTTCCTTTCCTTCAGTCTCAGAATGTTACAGTGTATGTTGTCACCCCAAAGCCTCATGCAATCGTAGGGAGGACTTGTAGAGTTTTTGATTAACTCATGATCCATAGAGATTACGGGGGTGAATTCTACACCCAGTCTGGGGCAGACAGTGGGAAGGCAGACTTGTTCTCTGCAGCCACTGTTGCTGCTACTTCTGCATTTTCCTCTTGTTCTTTACAGCTGCCATGAATGGCTGCTCTCTGCCATGTGCCACTCTGCCTTGGTGCCAGCTGAGGATCGACTGAAGCCTCCAGTAACTGTGAGCTAAATAAACCTTTCTTTCCTTGATTTTGGGTATTGGGTATTTGTCCCAACAACTAGAGAAAAGTAACTTCCTTTTTTTTGGTGGACTGCTCCAACTGCACTGGGTGCGGGGCTGGAGTGGCGTGCAGTACTGGGGACCGAACCGCAGTTCCTGCATGCTTGCTTAAGCTTGCCTACGCAGGCATTTTAGATCACTGAGCTGTCTCACTGACCCAGGAGAAGAGTAAATGAGACACAGACCTTCATCTTTCTTGGTGTGATGACTGTGAGGCACACAGGCCCTACTTCATGAGTTTTGTTCAATTTATAAGAATTTTCACAATTTGTGAATCTTACTTCCAATGACACTTTTATATATTACTTTTTTAAATGTCTTCAATCAACTTAACCCATTCCTCTTAGCACAACTGAAGAACAGGTCACATTCAATTAATAATGATTCTTTTTTGCCTGGGACCAGTGTGAACTTTTTGCAAACTTATTCCATCTTCACATGACTTGTTCATCCATGTCAGTGCTGGAGAGAGCAGGGATTTGAATCAAGGATTCCATGACTCTGAATATAAGTTTCTTAAATTGCATTATGGTCTTCTAAATTTATAGAAAATTTATTTGACCCCTCCTGTGGTTGGATAGTTTGATGCCTTTCTAGAGTTCCATCATTCTGCCACGACCCAGGAGCTATGTGAGTGCCTTCCTTCTGAATAAACTCAACATCTGCTTTTTAGCCCTCACAGCAGGTGTCTTCTGTTGTAGAGAACTGATCTTTAGATCGCATTCCAGATACAGGTCCACACACAGCTTTATGGAGTTGAAAGATGCATTCTCAAAATAGCAGTACAGCATAGGCTACAAAACACTATTCTTTTAGAAAAAAATGATAGGTGTTTCTTTACAGATTTGGGAAACATGTATGAATGCATGATGATGCAAGATGCATTTATGGCTTAAAATATATTTAAATTTGAGTGGTGTAGAAAGCTGTGTGATTGAGATTTTGAACTTCATTTATCTCTTTCCTTATACAGAAAATCATTTCTCTCCCCTTTGTGTTTCTACAACCCGTTACAATTTAAGTTCTCAAATATACTGTTTTTCATAAGGCTCAAATCTCACGCATGTTATCATTTCACCACTAGTTAACACAACTTGAGGAGAATCGCAAGTGTTATCTTCACCCTTGTATCCTCACAATGCCTGTCTGTACAGAAATAAGAGGCTCAATATAAGGTCTGCTCTGTCTTAAGAAATCAAGCTGGCTTGACTACCATGGGGGAGATGTGGTCTTGAGGGGTAGGGGATGCAAGCTACAAATCCATGCATACTGGGAGATCTGCATGAGGTGTTTCTCCTCTGTGCTCCTCACACCAGCCTGCCAGCCTTCTATTTGAACCCTTAAGAGAGAGTTCAGGAGAGAGGAAAGGAAATGGCCCAGGTACACATGTGGATAGCCTGGCACGAAAGCTCCATATTCCAATGAGAAGCCAGTATTTTCCAGCACAGTTTCTGGCATAGACCACACTGTTCATGCATATTGCCTTTATTAGTGTCATGAGTTTGTTTCTATTTCCTCTTAGTTGGGTGCAACAGTCCAGCAAGAGTCACTTCTTACCATAAGCAATACTAGTTCAAAACAGTTCATTCATTTGGGAATTCCAGAAAAACAGAGTGAAAACTTTAGTGCAAGTCAAATATGACTAAGTGGAATAGGAAGTATTTTCCGAATTACTTAATCAAGGACTAGAAATAAAATCTATTTGTATCCATTGTGGTAGGCAGTTTTTTAATAGATCATTCATTTTTGGCCTTATAATATATATGAATATTTCTAATTCTTCATACATATTTTACAGGAGAAGAAATTAAGGTCTAGAGCATTTCAAAACCACTCAGGATTGCGTTGAAGTCATAGCAAATTACAGAAACAAGCTGTATATTATTGCCTTTCCCCCCTATTCTGTGCTGAGTAATTGTGAGACCAAAGGCATGTGGTATTTGTTAGCTTTAGCAATCTTTGTCTTTAAGTGGTTTAGTACCAGCACTCACATTACTTTGAACTGACTCTTTTCTTCTCTCAATGCAGATGGGTTCATTATAAAAATGTTGCAACTGGGTAACTTAGATAAGATATAATATTTATTTTCAAAATGACCTTAGAGCAGGTAAGCGATAGAAATGAAGCTTCTCATCAGTTTCAGGTACATTGCCCTGAGCCTCAGTTCTCAGTTTCTTTGGGAAAAAAAGATTGGACGAATTGATACAAAATTAGATTTGACGATCTCCATGGTTTCTCTTAGCTTTAGCATCCAGTAAGAAGCAGGTCTGATCATCTTCCTGCTGTGTCTAATGAGCCTCCGTGGCCAACTAGGAGGAAACAGGGAAAGTGGTTCAAATGACTCCTGTAATTTTTTTTTGTTTGTTTGTTTGCTTCTTTCTATTTAAAGAGAAAGAAAAAAACAATAAAAACAATGATACAGAATTTCAAAACTAGACAATGGGAAATAAACAGTGGTTGTTACAG
This sequence comes from Ctenomys sociabilis, assembly GCA_004027165.1. Classification (NCBI taxonomy): domain Eukaryota; kingdom Metazoa; phylum Chordata; class Mammalia; order Rodentia; family Ctenomyidae; genus Ctenomys; species Ctenomys sociabilis. Next base: position 27,148 of record PVKA01016947.1, on the reverse strand, counting down.
TGCATGTTGCTGTCTTCAGGGCACTTGCTCAGCTTACAAGATATAGGCACATAAACCTGATTAAACAGCACAAGCACAAATGATAACTTTAAATGAACTAATAGAAATTAGTAGTTTAGTTATCTTGTGAATATATGTGATGTTTGTTTTTCTTCCTCCATTCCAGCTGTTATTTTCTTTTGAGCAGTTTCTTTCTCATTCACAAAATCCATTGTGTATTTTGGATCTTATTTACTTTTACATTTTTTTTCTTACACTTGGGAGAACAATATGATGGTTACACATGTGATTCTGACTTATTTCACTTATGTGTGTGGTCTCTAATTGCACCCATTTGCCTATAAGTCTTGAATTTATCCTTTTTGTAGCTGCATATTATTCCATTATGTAAAATACCACATATTTTCATCAGTTTCTCAGTTAATGGATATTTTGTATTTGTGTTGTTTCCTAGATTTAGCTATTGTAAATTGTGTTGCCACAAACACAGCTGCACATGTACCATTATGTTTTAATTCTTCTGGGAAAATGAACAGGAGGGGACTAGCTGGGTTGAACTCTAATAATAGATTTTTCTTTTCTTTTTTTTTTTTTGTATTTTAGGGAAAGGTTTACAGGGTTTTCAGGGTCTCACAACTAGACCAAACTTAGTGATCCACCTATCTACAGCCTCCCAACAGCTGGGATTAGAGGAGCTAGTCTATATTTCTATCAACAGTGGATAAGGATTTCCTTTTCTTCACAACACTCCCACCAGCATTTTTTGTTGTCTGCTTTCTTTCTGTTTGGCTGATTTCTTGATAGTAACCATTCTTTCTAGGGTGAGATGGAATCTATGTTGTTTTAATTTGCTTTTCACTAATGACCAATGATGTTGAACATTTTTTCATGTGTTTACTTGCCATTTGTATTTCTATATCTAAGAAGGGTACATTTATCTCAGATGCTCATTTTACTTTTACATTGGGTCCTTGAATTTTTGAGGCAGAAACTCGTCAAAAAAAAAAAAAAAGATGAGATCCCAGTTGTTGCTTTTTTGAGGTACTTCCCTTGCAGTTTGTTAGATTTATACCTAAGTATTTAATTTTGGGGGATGCTACTGTAAACGGTGTTGTGTCCTAATTTTTCTCTTACTTTATTGTTTGTGTACAGGAAGGCTACTGAGTTTTGAGTGTTAACTTTGTACCCAGCTATGCTATTCTATTTTCTTATTAATTCTAAGAGTAGGAACATTTGTTTCTGAGATGAGACTCAGTTTTGCAAAGAACATTTAATAGAGCTGATTTTCAAAATTACATAATTATGTATGACTATAAGGAAAGAAAGCACACGCTCCAGTGGGTAAATCCACTATTTGCTAAAGCTTGGAGCTGCTCCTGAGAACACAGATGTTTTAGTTGATTTTCTCATTGCTGAGACAAAATACCCAGTGCCCAAGGTTAAAGGCAGAAAGGTTTGTTTAGCTCACAGTGTGTGGAGATCTGAGTCCATGCTTTGGCCATCACAGAAGGAAAACAGTTCATGGCAGGCAGAAAATTGAAGACATCAGGGCAGCAGGCAGCAGGAGATGAGTGACCCCACTAGCCCTTTTTCAGTCCCTTACATTTTACCCAAGCTACCTGTCTGGGTTGTATTTATGCCCAGGACAGGGCAGTCTTTGCTTAGCCAGAGCTATGCCAAACCAATCAGTGGACCAATTTAGTATCACATGCCCTTGATCCCAGTACCACAAACCCTAGATCCAGCCATCCCTAAAAGCCCCACGCAAGACTGCATGAGACTTTGTGGGGTGTCTATATGCAAATCATAATAGAGACAATTATCTTAAGGGGGCATTTAGAGCACATCTTTGTATTCTTTTTTCACTTTATTTTATTGAGAAACAAATAGCAATAAGACAGTTTCAAAGCTGATTAATAGGACAGTTTCAATAGTTCATACCTTGTACATTGTTCTTAGTGGTCATCCATATTACAAAATACAGACAGATTGTCCTATCCAAACATTATTAGTACAAATCTTTCTTCTCATTGATTTAAGCTAAAGTAAGTGTATATCTATCCTAACTATACTGTAGATACAGATACAGAATGGACTTTCCTTTGTATCCCCTTTTTTGTTTAGTCCTGTCAGAGATGGGTATTCCATTGGCATCTAAATACTATAGTTGTGTGAATTCAGTAAAACAATTCAACACAGCCCAGCAGTCCACAATAGAAGTAGGTTATTTGCAAACGTTGTTGACCTGAGTCTTTCACAGCTCAGCATATTAATATGACTTTACTTTATATATGTTGTTTTTATACTTTTCTGCTGTATGGTTAAGACCAAGATAAAGCAAGACCTATATAACAATAAATGTATCTTTTGTATCTGATACGGTCAGTCAAGTCCCTTCAGGATTTATCTTGTAAATTGTACTGCACTTTGTAGATCTTTTGTCAGTGTCAGCCATGTGGATGAGTCATGGTCATTGCTTGACCAATTTGCTCTCTGTGCAAGCCCGAGAGAATGTTTTCTCTCCATGTGACTCTCCTTAGATACGTCATTGATCACATTGTTCAGGCCACATAATCTCCTTGATCAGACAATTTGGGACACAACTGAATTGCATGATGTTATAGTACAGGTTCTCCTATGTCCTGAGTCTTCACTAACCTTGAAAGGCTAGGGTAAAAATATTGGTTGTCCTTTCAGCCCTTCTATTTCTCTAATTTTTGGTCTGCAAACTTAGGCTGTTAACTCTCCAGAAGAATAGCTTATTATTACCCTAAAACATATGCAGTTGGATGTAACTTCAGTATGTGTCTGAATAGCAAACATCTTAGGCATAACATGGAACAGGTATTTTCCATCAAGTATTGATATGTTAAATTTTAAGTCCCTCCAGAATATGGAGATAAAAATTTAAAAAATGAAAAAATTTAAGAATATCAGTAAACTATTACATATTTTTTCACAGAAATTTAGAAATCTAGCCATATGCAGCATTGTAGCAAGACTGTCCTGTGACATATTTTTTCCTTCAGTCTTTTTTTTTAATTTATTATCCACTTAAAAAAAAACAGCAAACATGTATTCTTTTTGAAAGTGTACTTACAACCTTTACAATATGAGAGAAGCAGGGTTGATGTTATAAAACAAATTTTACATGCAGAAAAACTCACAGCTGTGGTGAATAGAAGTTATAGAATTTAATTTTTCAAATATTCTATAGTAAAACCTCCAAAGGACTTTCTTTTCCTAGAAGGATACATCTTCCTCTGGTTGAAGAAAGTCATTAATTCGGTTATTTTAACTAATTTGTGAGGCATAACTGTATATCCAAGCACTGGTACTGTAACAGTCTTTCTTAATTATATTGGTTTTAATTGAGACTTAATCAAAAAATTATATTTCACTCTCTTAAGTGCCCATAAGAATCATCAGCACGAAACACCTTTCAGCATTTCATTTTTCATTCTTATTTAAAATCATGAACTACATGTACATCTCTTTTCTAATCTACTCTTAATATTTTATGCTCTTAAACTTTGGTCAAAAAATTTAAAAAGCAAAGTTGTCCTAAATCTATAGTTTAGGTAACAAAATTTGTATCTTTGACATTTTCTTATCATATGATCAGCATTTATAAATATTACCAATACATTCAGAATCAAACTTCCTAAGATTTTTATTATAATAGCTTTAATTGCTTTGGACAAGGAAAAGATTTTTCCAGTGGGAGGACATATAAACATGTATATTTTATTTGTAAAAATTCATATTCTTGGGCTGGGGAAATAGCTCAGTGGCATAAGCTCCTGTCTGGCAAGCTCAAGGTCTGAAGGCTGATCCCTGGTACCACGGAAACAAAAACAAAGAACAAAAAACAAAACAGTGGTAAGAAAGAAAAAACTTTTATATTGTTTAAATAATCTATTCAGTTTAAAATATAGAAGTTTTCTAAAGCCATATTCTAACTTCTTAATGAGGTTGGGGGCAGAGCAAAGAAAACTGAACAAGAGCAAGCCATGGGACAAGAAGCAAGAAACAGGCTGAGCAAGGACAAGTGTGTCAAAACATCAGCAAAGCATCAGAGGTCATCCTCCATCCCTCCCCCAAGTGCACCGGCAGAGAGAAAGCCAAAAGTACATCAGCCCAGCCTACGTTCAACCCCATGTGCGTTGCAGCTTTGACCTCTGAGTGGGCTTTGGATGCCATGACACTTTCTCCAAAATCTTGGCATCCTCAAAAAATCCCCTGCCAACATGTGGTCCACCAGTGGCCCTTCTGGGCCATGCTTGCTGCCAATGCCCAACGACGAATGCTCCTTGTACAACCGCAAGAATTTAAGAAATCCAGTATCTGTCTCTACTGGGCTCTGAACTTTCCCTGCTGCTGGCCCACTCCCACCCTTTAAAATATTCCTTTGCTATTAGTGAGTCTTATTCTTGGTGGTTCTTCGAAGCACCAGGATGGCACCGAATTGGAAACAACTCCTCTGAATCCCTCTGTCAGCTACTACTACTGCAGTAACCTGAACTTTACGAACAGGAACATTTGCTGTTTTAAACATTTAGACAACCATTGTTGACCTAGGTCTTAATCAATCTACCTGTACAACTGACATACTGCTGTCAATGAGAAAGCCAGCAATGAGTATTGAATATGTAAATAAGAAGTCAATATTTGACATTATGGCAAGCTCCAAGTTGACTGCATGCTAATTCAATACAAATTTTTAAGTTAGTGCTATACGTGCATCTTATGATACTGTGGGATAATGCAAAAAGAAAACCCATAAAAATGACTAAGATGGAGAGATTACTCTCAGGGAATTAATTTTATAGCCTCCAGGCTTAATATGTATTAGTTAAGATTTAAAAAAAAAATCTTTTATAAATTTGTATTATGTTCTGTGGAAATCAAAAGGTCGTGGTTGAAATTGGACTTTGGTCTTATTATTTGTGGTAAATCATATTATCCATATATAGGCCAACAGAAGATGTTTTCTTCTTGTTACTACCCAATTTTTTTTTTTTCCAAAACTTGGAGATACAAGAGCTGCAACTATGGCCATAGCACATGAATGTGCCTGATTTCATCTGATTGGAAGAACTGCTGGGTCAGCTAGTTTTAAATCATGAGAACTTTTTTTTTTTTTTTTTTATAACTGAAGTCCTGAAAGGCTGCTAACATCCAACCACACTGCAACCTCTGTCGGTTGACAGAAGAAGGTGTTACTCCTTGATCATCACTATGCCCCAGGGCTTTTCTAGATGCTGGAGAAACACGCGAATCAGACAGAAAACCTGCATTTGAAGAGTTTTCTTACACTACATGAAGTGTCTGATGAGCTTGGAAGATTCCTTTCAGTGTTCAAAGTCCATCTGAGAAGAAATTTGTTCACCCTGCCCTGGTGACGGTGATTCCTCCTGCTTGTTCCTCCCTCCTCCTCTTCTTCATCTCACTGCCTCTTGCTTCTTTACTTCTATGGTAGACATGCTTTACCTCAAAGCAACTGAGACTAAATGAAACCAGGGATGGCGTGTTGATTTTTGTCCTAAGTCAAAGTCCACTAGCCATACATTTCTGTTCTCTCCCTAAATTGTGATTTTATTGGCATTTCATTACTTTCTATAATCCGTTAGTGGTATAACTGAGGATGCACTTATAACAAGTGAATGTTTGAAAAGACAGTATTGGACAGACCTGGCTGCATACTCAGAAACAGAAGAGAATCAGCCCCAGTTCCGTGCTAGCCCCGTTTGTTTGCAGATGCTTCCAGAGTGAATGCATCTGGGATTTCTTCCTGTCCCCATCTCACCACTTCAGCACCAATTTCTCCCTTTGAATAAGTGTCTTCTCAGTGATTTCCTTCTGGAAGGAGGACTTTTCTTTGCCATCCCACAGTCTTAGGTATTTCTGAGAAAATGAGAAGGAAAACCACATACTTAGGGAGAGTTACCAAAAATCTGAAAATTTCAACTTGGAATCTTTCTTTTAGAATTGCAGAGTTTTACCACATATATTGCTTAAATTTTCCAGAAGACTGATGAAATATTCACTTTGCCTGCACAACAGGCATCTGTGGACTTGGTCCCCAGCTCAGCATGCCTGGGCGTGCAGCCAGCACTGCATGTGGTGCCTGGGATCAAGCCCTGGTCCTGCATTTGTCTAAGAAGGCACTTAAGTCTGCTAAACCGTCTTGTTATCCATGCATTTTAAAATTTATTTTTATTTTTACTGTTTTGGCGGAACCGGGCATTGAAGTCAGACCTTTATGCTTGCCAGTAAAGTGCTTATTCTATTGAGCCATCTCCCGAACCTTCCATGCATTTAAAAAAAAAAAATTATTTGTGAAGATAAATGTTTACTTTTTAAATCATTGAAAGAAGTCACAAATATTTTAGCTATTCAAGTAAACTGTAAGCCTTCTAAATATGTTTTATACTGCATTTTAGAAACTATTTAGCATGTAGATGCAGGGGTTCTATATGCAGCAATATACCTGAATTTTCAAACCTTCACAAAGGTGATTATTTTAAGCAGTTTTTAGGGCAGAAAATATAACTTGAAATGTACAAACATGGGATGCTAATTTAGTTTTACCTTGCATTTCACCAATGTAGCATAAAAATTGCTAGTGCATTTTTAGAAAATTTCAGTTTACTACTATTTTCACCATATGTTAAGATGTCTGTGTGACACATAGCTCTTTCCAAATTCAGCATTTAACAACATCTTTAAATTTTTATATGGGACAGTTAGAAAATGACTGAAATTACTCTAGAAACATGAAAGCTTGGGCATTGGCCACTGGATAGTGAAAATGCAAACCTCGTGCAATGACAGGCTTCTCACTTGCTTTCTGGGGTCACATTAAGAACTGACACTCTACAAATCCAAATGAATATGACTAAATACTTCACCAAGACAGTATGCCTGACTCTGGTTAAATACTACCTAACCATGGTCTAGCTTGATACTGTGAGAGTCACTGCAGTATAAGGAGAATAAAATTGTGACATACTGTTTCCTTTGAAATATCTCACTGCCATAAAGAAAAGGTGCTCAAGGACCTTGAGAATGAAGGTCAACCCTCAGGACTTTGATTTTCTTGACCATCTGTCAAGAAACCCATTGGAGGGGCTTTTGCTCTTCCTACTGTTGCCCTTGGAAAATCTGGTTCAGGTTGTGTGTGGGAAGGGTTTTCCTTTTAGGATGTCTAGTAATGACCATAATTATTTGTTGTCCAAAAAATTTGACCACACACCATGCCTTGTTTTCTGGAAACTGTTCCTGATCCCCCTAGACTATTAATTCCCTCCTTGCTGCATCTTTTTCCCTAGATAATGTGCTTGGCCATGGTGTCCTTTTTATCTTGACCCAAGCTTCGATCCAATACCCTAAGAACTTTGGTGATCTTGTCAGGGATTTGTTCTCCTGACTCCTCAGTCCACCAGCATATTCCTGACTCCACACGCAGGACTGCTGAGATTCCTGTATAGTTTCAGTGTTTCACCACTTCTATTGTTTAAATTTTCTAGAACGCTGGTGAGACATTCACTTTGCCTACACATAACCATCAATACATTATTAAAGAAATTATTTGTGAAGAAGAATCAATTATTTTCAGCCCTATAATTAAGCTGAATGATAATAAACACAGGCCTCAATGGAGCTGAATCAGGGTTTTTCATATTAATTTCTATAAGTTCAAACACAGTTAGTCATTAAAGATATTTAAAATGCAAGGGCCAGAGAGATAGCGTGGCACTCTAAGCGCCTGCCTGGTAAGTACAAGGACCCGGGTTCAATTCTCCGTGCCACATGCCATGCTGACCATGTTGAGCTGGCCACTGAACCTGGGCATGGTGGTGCATATGCATTTTTGGTGCTGGGAAGGCTGAGACAGGAGGATCCCTATCAGTTTGAGTTGCATAAAAGGACCCTGTGCCAAATAACTAAATCCAATTTTATGTATTTATTTATTTTGGGGGGGGAACTGGGGATCCAACTCAGCCCTTGAGCTTGCCACAGAAGTGCTAAACATCACTCAGCCATCTTCCCAGCCACACTAAAACAATTAAAAAAAAATTTAAGAAGACATTGCAAATGGAGTGAAGTTGCAATTTGCAATCTTCACTATGTAAACATATATAGGTTCAATGAAGAAATGCCATTTTTTTTCTTTTTGTTCTTTAAAAAATGAAATCTAGGCCAGTCAAATAGCTCAGCAGATTAAAGCACCTGCAAGCAGGCACAGGGCCCGGGGATTCAATCCCCAGACTTGCCGTGCCAGACTGCGCTGAGATGGAGACTGAGACTGGGCATGGGGTGCTCCCCTGTAATTCCAGCTCTTGGGAGGCTGTGAACAGGTGGATCACTATGATTCCAGTCTAGTAGTGAGACCCTGAACACCCTGTAGACCCTTTCATAAAATGCAAAAAAAAAAAAAAAAAAAAGAAACAGAAATCTGCCTCTAATCTTCTTTCTATACCTCTAACTTACACATCATCAAATTCTTAGAAACTATTACTAATTTGACACCTTTTCTTATAGCCCTGTGCAAATGTCCCAGAGACTTATTTTTAGACTATGGCATTTGAGTCACAAGGAATGCTGCTATTGCATCCGTATTACAGATCTTGTGTACCTATGAGCACACGGAGATCCAGGAGCCTGAGCTTTGAGTGTGCCCCTTCCCTAAAAGACATCTTGAAGAGGTCCCCTGTGGGCTGGCCACCACCCGGAAACATGCTGTTCGAGGTTCTCAGCCTCCTTTCCTCAAGCTTTCAACCAATGAAGATTTCTTCTGTTTGAGCCCCAGTTTTTCTACCCTCACTTTTTAAAAATAATATGATTCATCACTTGTCAATTGCTTTTTTATTTTGCTAGGTTTGGCCATGCATTTTAATATTAAAGATTAAATTACTTTTCAGAGGCCAAGTAGTGTGAATAGTCATATGGACATGAAAATAATGATTAGGGAAACATGGTATGCCACACGAATTGTGTGCTAGTTGTCTTTAATTGAAAAGCTAGAAGTCTACATACATTTCTACCACAAAAATACAAACTTGGTAGTGAGTCCGTAGGCAAAATATATGAAGCTGGGAGGATTAAAAACTGGAAAACAAATAAATCCTCAGGTCCAACTAAAAGAGCTCTGCTACATAGGCTAATCTAGACCAGGGGCACTGCAGAACTCTTGGAGGCTGGAAGACTTTCTCCCCAGCCCCACCTGGAACAGGCTTCAAATAGCCTTTTTCCAGTTTCCAACTTCAGAACAAAGACAATCGTTTGTTAATTTTATTTCAGGAAATTTTTTGCAAATTGTTTATGCTTTCAGCTTTTAAAAGTTTCCCATAGCTCACTGTACAATAAGCTAGGCAGAAATCACTTTACAGAAAAGAGAGACAGAGCAAAATCCCAACTTTCTACAGAGAACCTATAGTTCAGTTTTAGGTAAAGAAAAATAGCAACTTTCGCTCCAATGAGCAAATCTCATTCATGGGAATGGAGTTCATACTCCAGCTACACATGAAATAAAGGCAATATTATGTGGGTGCCATCGACTTGCTGTTGTGTTTGTCTGCTGTTGGTTTAATATTAACAGAAAGAGCAGTGGAAGCAGTAACTGGAGCAATTCTTAGCATTTCAGTTCCCAGCACAACATTCCATTTCTCTTTACACAGGTGGTTCTCCTCATGTACTTGGGCTTCTTCCTCTTCAGGAAAGGCATTTGAAGGTCTTGCAGGAGCTTTTGCTGGTTCACATTGATGTCTTGCAGAACATCAAGTGCACCTCTGACATCTGTGTGTCATTTGCTGCTAGAGTAAATTCAAAAAGGGTTCCTCAGTCAACTTTAAAGAATCCCTGGTCCCAAACAGGGACAACATTTCTCTTTGTCATCATCGTCCTCAAGAGGAGGAGAGGAGGAGGAGGAGGAGGGCCATCCTTATGGTGAGCATACTTCGGAATGACCTTTGTTAGTATTGTTGCATGGACATGTGTTTGTGGAACTGGGGCATCACCTTCATTATCCTTTCCCAAATCATCCAGCATGGCGCTGCCTTGAAGAGTGACAAACTTAAGACATTCATAAGGAAGTGGATGCCACTCGAGAACATACTCATAAGTGAAGCAAATCAGTCTTGCATCTCTAGATATCGTGTTGTCTCCCTAGTGTTAGAAGCTAAAAGTGTATAGCAGCCAAAATGTACAATAGATATTGTGAAATGGGACAAAGTGCTCAAAAAGAAAAAGAAACTAGAATGGGGGAAAGAAGAAAAGAGGAAAGGGAAAAGGAAAAAAAAATATGACAGCTCTACTAGTAAATGCTATTAATTGAGAGGTTTGCACTTTTGTTTGATCATTTTTTTCACACCTATATCTTATAATCTGAGCAATTACTTTAAAGAAATAATCTGCAATGTACTAACCATTGTTACTCTCCTACATCTCAATTGAATTTTTACAGTATTTTAAAAACACTTTTCTTTAAAAAGAAGTTAAAGCAAAAGAAGTATGCTAAGCCAGATTTTGTACTTTTTTTCCTTTGTACCTTGTTAAACAGCCCTGTCCCAAGCCATGCCACACACAGCTCCTGCAGGTGAGCCACGGGCTATTATCTATGACATCATAACTCCTTGGTGTCTATTTTCTCTGTTTTATCTTTATTAATGCTTCAGAAAAAATACAGTCTCCATTTCTTCTTTCCATTTTTAACATCCTATTTGCTTCCCCTTTTCTGGATTATTTTTCACAATAAATGACTTCCAAGTCACATACATTAAAATTGAAATTCCTTCCTTTTTGCCCTCTTGTTGCATCAGTGTTTATCTGCCAATACAGCAAACAATGAGCATTTATAATTGGCCAAAATTTCCCTAATCCTTGGGAAGAGAAAAGTGAACAAGATAGAGCCCTTGCCTACAAAGAATTTACAGTGTCTTTGAGAAAGACCAAAGCAAAGAAATAGCCACATATGAAATGACTTTCAAACCATAGAGATAGGCCAGAGGGGCTCAGACAGCCTGGAGGGAGCGGCTGTCTTGATCTGGGGAACCTTCTGGACAGTGATAAGGAAATAAGCACTGGAGGACACCAGGGTGGGAGCAAGGAGGGATGAAGTGTTCCCGGGGGAACCCAGAACTCATGGCAAGGTTAAGAGAAGGCATTTCAGGAAATGTCAAGCCTCCACTAGGCCAGAACATGCTCCGAGAGTGAGGCCAGGAGATCCAAGAGCAGGCAGAGGCATGAAGCAAGTTCTTCCAATCATAAGGCCCACAGAACACATGACATGAGGAATGTGAACTGAAATGCTATCTGTTAACCCTAGGCTCAGATCCACACTTTCTCTGGCAGCACTTAGATAGCAGGAAGCTTTTGGTTAGGTTTCACAAAATCTCAGTAGTTAAAATACCTAGTCCTGTCACAGCCCACACTGTGAACTCCATTTACAATGTTGTTCACCTCTCAGTAGTGGGCAGAACTAGTGTCTATCTTGGAAAACAAGGGTGTGGTTTACTGCCCTCCCATCCCAGGGTCTGAACTCATGTTCTCCCACCACAGTTTTATTGGCCTGGCTTTCTCTTTGAGCACAGCACTCAGGAAAGGGTACATGAATGTACTGGAACCCGTGAGAGGATGCATCAGGGAAAAAGTGTTTTTAAGACAGTCCTTGTCGTTTACTCATCACTACCTCTCCCCTAGAAACTCCACTGGGCAGGATTTAGATGACATGGCTTCTGGACAGCTTCTACTGCCCACTCTCAACCCTGGCTGAACCATCTGGCCAGCACATGGAAGCACTGTGATGGGCTCCATTCCCTGTCTGCAGAGGTAGGTCAGTGTCCAGCGAAGCTGAGCCTCTGTTCTCTTCTTCTACCAGACCTCTGCCTCTTCACCAGGGAATTAAAAACCAGAGTATTGGGCTTGGCTATGCCCTTGGTTTTGTCCATGGCTACATCCTCCTGAGCCATGGGTGTTACTTGGGCCTTCTCTTGAAGTGAGGAGAAACATGCTTTTCTCTTTCCAGTGGTGAGGCACAAAAAGTCTACCCTGCTCCAGGAAATTTTTCACAAACTCCTTTCCCTTACCAGGCTGGCAACATTTTTATTCCCTTCGTGTGAACTTTCCACTTTAAGGTATGCAAAATTGATTGTGGATGCCCTGTATATCTTACCATCTTACCTTGAAAGGTCAGAGAATCTTTTACAACTTTTAATTAGCCCTGCACATCCTCAATGAAAGCAGAATAAACTCAAAATTTAAGGTAGTGTAACCCATAGTATTCGCGTGTGTATAGACATCAGAGTGGCTCTTAGCTCAAGGAGAGTGACCTTTCCATTTTCCTCATGGCCCTGAGAGTGGTAACAAGCAGGTGAACATTGAATGCAACAGGCGCATCCTTAATTCCCCTTCAAGTCCTTTGCCCAAGTCCTAACTGCTAACAACCTCATGATGAAGGGGTGAGTTCAGCTAGAACAGGCCTTCAGAAGTTGAGGCTATGAGAGACCAGGACTAAAAGATGCTCTTTCTCTTTTTAAGAGTAATATAAAGAACTCTTTAGGTTATTGTCTAATAGGAAAAGAGTGAGAAGAGTGGGTGAATGTGTCCAGCAAACCATCTCCTTTTCATCTATCTGTGAGTCTCTGTTCTTACGGAGTGTCAGTGGAACATTTTTGTCATTGTGATTTTTTCTGCTCCATATTTTGTTTTCTAAGTTGCAATAATTATAATGTTATCTTTGTTTTCTGAGATACTAACATAGTTACTATCTCCCACCTTTCTCTCTTTATTTCTTTCCAGTTTGTTAGGGTGAGAATCTGAGGGTCTGTCTTTTACCTTGCTCATATTTTATAGTATTTAAGACAAGCAGGGTGGTTGTAGCGCAGTTAGCCAAGGAGGCTACGGGGAAAGAGAGGGAGAGAGACCATGTCATTCCCTCAAGGGGCAACTGAATCACTTGTCATGAAAAACAAACTGTCCTGGTTCCTGGCCTTCTTCAACCCCATAATAATGAGAAAAATTGACATACGAAGAGATTGAACATTTTGCTTGCTATCCTCACTACCTGGCTCTTGTTCCACTGAGAATAGTAAGGACCCCTCCCTGTCTTTCTGTTATCCCTGGTATCTGAAATTTTTCCTAGATGATTCCTTAAGGGAACCACAACAGCCTGACTCCGGCCTCCCTTCCCTGTAGTCCTTCCCTCCTTCCAGCCTTGCTCAATGATGATCATTCTCAATAGGAGAAAGGTAATTTTCAATTGACTACGAATTTCTACCACCACCAAAGTTGGACACAGAATAATATTGTTTCATGTTTATACAATAAAATCATTTCCACCCATGATAAAAGGTACATTATTCTATGTTTCTGTGTGGTTATTAAGTTAGAGGGAAGAAAGCTGTTTAATGGGTGAAGAAAAAGAGCAATCTGAAAGTGAAGCATAGAAAAAGCATACTTTTCTCCTTTTCCAGGACACACACCATAAAGATAGAGCAGCTTCCATGCAAAGCCCCAAAGTTGCTGTGGATTCTTGACAACCCTATGTCTTCACTGAGAAAACTCTACCAAAGAAATAGTTCTCTGAGAACAAAGAGATCAATGTCACCCCAAGATTCTATCCAAAAGAAAAACTGAGTCCAGTTTTCACGCACAGTCTTAAGTTAGTGCCCTGAATTGCCATGTTAGCATTTTTTAAGTAACACAATTACTTTTTGTGGCTCCATTTTCCTTTATGGATAGCTTGAAATAAACAAATCTGAATTGAACTGCAATGGAAAGTTTCATCTCAAACAAAATTGTCATAAAATTCCAGAGAAAGCAGTCATTTTCAAGTACTCAGTAAACACCAGGACATAGGATTAAGTTTCCAGCAGGAGGATGAATTAGGAATCACCAACTGGCCCAAAGAGAGACAAACTCCTAGAGTTCAAAAGCACATTAGACCTTGCCTCTTGGCATCAGGTAGGATAGAGGGGCAATGACAGGGACCTGGATTTGGGTTGCTATTCACAGCTGTCAGAAAAAAAATCACTACTGAATTTGAATGCTAACTCTTCCAAATACAGAAGAGTTAAGGTAAATGGAGAGTTTTCAGCCTACTGTGATTACTTAAAGAGGGTGCAGTGGTTGTGTGCTGTACATCTAGACTTGGTAGTCCTCTTCTGGCTCCACTAACAAAGACCGACGCTCTGGTCTACGGCAATCTCATGCTGAGTGTGCCCAATCTCATCAGACCGGAGTCCTCCCCATGCCTCCTCCTGTCCTTGCTTCTCATCCCTTTTTCCTGCTTCCTCCTCTATGTCTTCCACTGCTCCCGTGGCTCTGACATGAAAGAGAATAAGGACATAGTCTGGAGTGCTAGAGGCACTGGCTTCAGAAGGATGGGACTCTGAGGTGAGGAGTCAGCTTTTGTCCTTGGCCCCCTGTGTTCCCAAGCCTCTGGTGTCAACACTGTTGTCTTGCTCTCTACTAATATGCTCTATGTGTTGCTTCCCCACCCACCCACTGTGAGCTCTAGCGGATGCTTTGGCTTACTTTTTTTCTCTGCTGTGTTATTTTATCTGGATTTCTATGTGCATATTTCCATCGTTGCCTCTCTTTGTAACTACGAAGTTTTAGTGGGAATGGTATAGCTTACTCACTTGTACTTTTTATTTATGGAAAGGACAAGACATGGAGAAAGCTGAGTAAGGAATGTGAAAATGGTATCAGACATCTTCTGACAAGTACCAAGATGCGCACCATGAAAACAGCTTCTAGCCTGGAGGCGGAGAGAACGCCTTGTGCATCACACATGGTGCTCTTCCATTCCTGTGCCCCTGCTGACCTCCCCTTTGCCTCGATCGCTCTTCTTTCTCTATTCTAATACCTACCATTTGGCGAACAGTTGCAGTGATGGAACCAAATTTTCTGTGCTCTCTACCAGGGTCTCTTCTTTGGTTAGGAACTCTAAGAGTAGTGCTTCCCACTGCAGCTGTGAGCCCCATTATTAGAACCCTATTTCAAACTCTGACTTAAAAGTTCAGGGAGCCTCTACCTTGTTGGCATACTTTTCCCCAGGATCTCCTACACTCAACCCCAGAAATTTATAGACAGGAATCCTCAAGAAATTTTCCATTTTCCATGCATGAGATTAAGTCCTAAATTAACTTAAAAACTGCACTTTACTTGCAACGTCTTGGGAGGTCCTTAGGGCTATTTTTACAAGATTGTATGCTTTTCAAGGGAAAGACACTGTTTCCATTCTTTGATGTATCCAGAAAGCTTATTAGAGTGTGTGATTTGTTCTAGAGTTTCCATAGATGCATTTTGAAAGACACTAGCATAGCCAGTTGCTGAGTGTTTTATATACACAGATGACAAGGAGTTTGTTACGCTGCAGCACTAGCAGAAATAATAATAGATCTGGAAAATGAAGTCCTAAATAAGGATAGTGAGAAGGTGGGACAATAAATCCACGTGTTGTGGATGGACGAGTCGGTTAGTGGGATCAGATGGTGGTGTGTGGAAGCATTTGCAGAAGAGGGATTATAGCAGATCCCAGGCCACTGTGACTCAGGAAGGGGAGGAGCTCCCAGATCTTGACTTCCCACGCAAGTATAGCCAAGACCACAAATCAAGACAAACTCTTATAAGCTTGATAAGTACTTGTGGAAAAGACCACAGTACACAGATGCTCCCTTCAAAGTGGGCCTGTTCATTTGCAAGGAATGGGTCCCATTAGCACATCTTGGAACATAAGGAGGGTGCCCTGAACCTTTGCACAAGAGTTCTTCCTAATCAGTCTGCTGGGCCTGTGTTGCAGATCTCCATGACAGACTGGGAAGACAAGGAGTAACCCTAAACAAAAGAAGGATGAAGGGGAGAGTGTTGGTGCAGGGCATCGGGCCAAGAAACATGCTCACCTGAGCAGTCTAAGCTCAGACTTTTGACGGCTAGATCAGTGCTACAGTAACTTAGGAATGGGGTTGTGCCCAACCTGGGGTTGATCAGGCATGATTTCCCACCTTGGGACAGATAAATCCCCTATTCCTGGCTGGATGTACCCACTCTCCCCAGCAACTTTGACAATGAATCCCCAGGCCTGGGTCCATTAATTCAGCAAACGCCTGATCTGAAGGGAGGATTTGGAGGTGTAGGTCAGCTTAGTTCTCTTCGGTGCCAATCAGGGAAAAAGCCTGGCTGAAAACCAAATAAGGAGGAAGACCATAGATGATGGCCCAGAGGAAGGCCTGCAGCTGACTCACAGGGCTTGCTGAGCTGCACTGAACTCCTCCCTGACCACGGCACAGCCCTTCTCTCTCCCACTCCCTCACATTCCATCCCATGGAATGTCTAGGCCATGGCAGGAGCAAGCCCCATGTCTGCCCTTTAGTAGCATGCTCTGCTTATTTTCTCCTGTCCCCAGGCATCCTTATTAGGGCTATTCTGTACAGATGTCCTCTCCTTCAGAAACTCATGCTGAGAATCAGGTGCAGCCTCAGGCAAGTCAGAGGTCAATGTATTCCCAAGTGCCAGACCATCACAGCCCTTCGCTTTCACCAGTGCTCTGCACAGCAGGACGGGGGTATTGGATGTGCTCTCCAGACACAGCACCTTGGCAACCTATTATCTCAGCCCCAGTTCTTCCTCCTCAGCTCCCTGTTCCCCACTCACCCCACTTGTGTCTGTTCTTTCTCCAGGGCTCTGCTATACTTCCTGACCTCAGGGTTTTCTCTCTTTTCCTGTTGCAGCTGGCTCCTGCTACATAGCCCTGTTCATTCTTTCACTGTAGAATACATATCCTACATCTTTATCAGTCTCTGTATGAAGAAAATTTAAGAATAACTTTTGTTTACAAGGTAACAACTGGGACAAGGCAGGTAGGCCATGGGCATTCCAGGGAGATAAAGACCTCTTCCTGCTCCTGACCTTGTTATTAAATGTTGAATTTGTTCCACAGATTTGTTTCCTTCACCCCTGTCTTTCCTTCTTGAGTGCTTGAAGAGTTGCTCTGCAGTCTGCATTCCTAAGGAACCCAGTTCTGTCTCCAGCCCTCTCCATCATTTGCTTCTGTACTCTTTAGCTTCAAACAATAGAGTTCCCAATCCAAATGCTGCATTTGCAGTAATCCAAGCTAAGACTCAAGAAGTTCTCTTCTGTGGAGTGAAAACTTACTTCATCATTCCTGTACAGGTTTAAGAATGGGGTAATTTTGTCTAAATAACATGTGGAAGCAAGGGCTACATCTTGCAGTCTTTTACAACAGCTGATTCCATGGATATGGGATTCTAAGTGCAAGGGGACAGAGGATACCACACCGTACCCTGAACCTCATGGCATGCCACCACATACTTAGTTGTCTTCCCTCAGACTGGGAGCTCATTGAAGGCAAAGTATTCTTAGTCAAGGACTTAGATCCTTTTTTTTTTTTTTTAACAACACAGAGAGAATTCATCAGTGGTGTATGTGGGGTATCCCAGCACAACACATCTAGTAAATCAGCAAGATTCAAAGGCGACCAGTTCAGGAAGAGCCTATTTGGATCAGATGGATGAGCAGCATTAAGCTCAAGCCCTCAGGTCGGGGTACCTTGCTTGGCGTGATCTGATGATTCTCTGCTTGTCTGAGCCACGTGTATGGGGCATACCTGGGTAACATCTAAGGCTTTCCTTATTTTTGCTTCTCAAGGCTGCCTGGGTTTCAGGAGAGAGTAAAATGAGAAACTTCCTGGGAGATAGGACAGCTCTCCCAGGAGTCAGGAAATGCTGTTGATTCTTGTGATTATCCACCCAACTACTCAAAGATGGTCAGCCAACTCTTGATGCAGTATCTTCTCCACATATCAGAAATGTCCCACACTGAGATAGAACTTCCTCAAAGCAAGAAGCCTATCCATGTGCCATTGTTTATTGCTCTGCACCTGGAGAAGAGGATTCTTAGCACAAATGATGTAGAGATGAGGAAGCTAAGAGCTGCTGGGCAGGGAGCAGGAGAGCGAACTGACTTTTCAGACATTGAAAATTACAAAGTACTGGCAGAGCAGTGACTGAAGAGCAGGAAGGAAGGACACTTCAGAGTGAGCTGGGAATGGCCACCCAGGCTGGCAGTCCAAGACAGGAAATTAGCTTAACGTAAAGGTCTTGGGATCTGGAGCTGTGGGTCTGTCTGGCAGAACAACATTTCTTGAGCGCAGTGGCAGGGACTGGGGCTCAGAGCACAGAGATTCCTTTCCTAGCGCTGGGCACCTCCTTGCACACGTGATCCCTGGTGAGACTTGCAAAGGAACACGCTGAGCTGGAGACCAGCTCATTGTCTGGCTCGAAACAGCACTGCCATTTCATTCCCAGCCACACTTACGCCTCTGAGCTCCACTCTATTCTTCAGTCTTCTTATTTACTACAGCTCCCCCAACCTGGCCTGCCATAAACGAGCTCTCCTCTGGCTCAAGGCATGCCCCACTGCCTAGAAGACATGCACCTCCACGAGCCTGAAACAATCTGGCTGTCCCATCCCTGGTTAAATTTGCCCTGCCCTTCTCCCTACTCCCCTACAAATTCCTCGTTTCTTATTTTCAATTGCTTTAAACTTAACTCGGGAAATTTATATTGTTGTCAGGCAAGCCACCTCCTGGAGGCAGAACAGAGCCAGGTCCTTTCCCTAGGAAGTGCTGCTTGTCTGCTGTCTGTTTCCTTACCCAGAGAGTGCAAACCACACTTATTCCCGTATTCTCCGTCCCTGCTCTCTGTCCTCCTTTCTGCACTGCGATTCTCCAATATTAGCCTCCTGAAGGCCTGGGCTTATAGACACGTGCTGCAAAGGCTAGCTTCACTGAGCGCTCACTTGCCCCACTTCTCGCAACGTGAGACATCCTCTACCTGGGACTCCAGTGATTTTCTTTTTCCTGGACTCTAAGTATAGTCAGGAAGAGGAAAGAAATATGGACATGCAGATCAACATCTTCCTGAAGCCAACATCATTAGAGGGAACTTGTCTCATTCCTTCCCACCCCCAATATATTCCTTAGTGGTTTACTGGTGACATTGGAGCTCTCTTTTCTCTGGCACAGGGTCTGTAGGTCCCTAATAGGTGCTTTATGGGAGCATGACCTTGGGTGCTTGATATGTGAGGCCTAGCAAAGGCCTCTAATAATTCTCTGTGACTGCACCTGGTATTGAGCCTTTCCCCAGGCTGACACAATGAGCAGCTTGGAGACACTGATTCGCAACAAGTCCACACAAATTGCTGCTTGAGGAATCATTCAACAGTGGCTAAGAGAAGGACCACGGTAAATGCTGTGGAATAAGGAAACAGAGACCAGCTAAGCAGTGCTTTCTGGGGGACATAGACTCAGGAGTGATATGTGGGCAAAGTTCTGGGGGCTTTGTCTGAAGAGGTATGTATAGATCCTATCCCAAGGCAGTAGAAATAGAGGCCATTTGAAGGTCACATTTCTCCTGTAGCTCAAATAGTTAAAGTGGCTGATCCAGAGGAAACAAGCTTGGGAATCTGCCTGAAAAGAAACCCAAGGCCCAGCCCTTAGGTGCCCCTAGCTTCCCAAGGTGCTCTGAGATTTTTCCATGTTCCGAGGGCTCAGTGTCTTCTGGATCTCCATCCTCCGGCCTCCACAGGGAAGGAGCTTGGGGGCCCCCCATCCCCAGTTGCCCAGTGCTGAGGTTACCAGGAGCTGAGGGCCCTCTTTTCTGTGGGAGGTAGAGAGTGAAGAGAAGGTGGATAGTATAAACCAATGGGGTGACAGCACTGTCCAGTCTCAGAGGCCCCTGGTGGCCCCAGGGTGTACATCACAGTGCTTATTTCATGCAGCTTCAGAGCACAGAACTCTGTGGTCCCTGCCCAAGAGTTGTTCTTTTTCTAACTCTAGAAAAGAACTTGCTGCTTTTTCTAGTCCTTGACAGAGGGAAGGGAATATCAGCAGCTCCCTCCACCAAATCAAGGATGTTCAGATAGGCCTGGGTGCTCTCGCAGGGATCCTGGCCAGGCCCAAGGGTGCCACTAGCAGGTTGCAGATACCCACTTCCCAAGGGAGCCATTTGGGCCCAGAGCTCCTTCTCCTGGCCCCTACATTTTCTCTTCCTCTATGTCGTATTCCAATAAGAAGCGAAGCGTTAAAAACAGAGGGAAAGGTGGATGCCCATGCTGCAGCAGTGCCCACTCCTTGTCCTCATCCCCCAAGAGGAGAATTCTTTTGCCTGACAAGACATCCGGCCTGCTAGGCTATTCCATACCCCCACTGCGCTGGTGCTTTTACTCTGAGGCTTCTGGTTCCCTCAAGATCCACTGTCTTTGAAAAAGACCCCGCTGCAGCATCTCATGCTGTACTCCTATTCTTGTCCCCATGTTACCTGGGCTCTGCTCCCTTCACCCCCAGCAGAGGGCCATTCTCTTGTCCCCCTGCTCCCCTGTGCCTCCTCTCAATTACACAATCATGTTTTTCACCCCAGTTCCTTCCCCTCAGCCTGTTGTATTTCTGCTCCACTTCTTTGTGCAGGTGTGAACTCAACACTGGTATTTCCTTTTCCTGCACCAACTGTTTCTCTGTGGTCTGAACTCCTGTAGATTCAGCTTAGATTACTCAAACCACCCTCCTCTGTGAGCTGCTCATCGTGGATGGGCCAGCGTGGGGAGCGCGGGAAGGGACTTGGTCACAAGTTGCTTCCAGGGTGCACAGATTTTTATCTTTTCTTCTCATGCCCTGACCCTGACCCCCAGGAAGGACGAACTTGGTGGCATTCCAAGTCACCTCCTCTCTTTTTCTGCCTCCTCTGTGAGGTCACTAAGTCTCCCCATGGAGCACTGTCTGAGATGTTACCATCTTTGTGGAATCAAAACTCTGGGTCTCTGCACTTCACTTGGAGACACCAGTGTGGCAGCCTCCACGGGACCACAGCCTGCATACGACCAAGAAACTCCCAAATCTGCATCTTGAGGTGCTCCCCAGCCTGCCCTCCCTAATTCCCTTGCCTATTTCTGTTGGGTTCAGCTTGCACCCTTAGAACCCCTTCCAATCCTGAGGGTTCCAGCATTAGTTTGCCTTTTCCGTGCATATTGTGAAAGTTAGCTGGGACTCAACAATCCTAAAATAATTTTCTTTCCTCCCCTGTGTCAGTGCTTAATGACTAGCACACTGGTAATATGGATGCAATTTTCTTATACTATAAACTCCTTACTGAACAAAGAACTCTTCTGAATTTTTACTTTCTGCCATCTTGTTTAGAGAAAACTCTATTTTCAACCTCATGTGTCTTCTCTGAGCCATTTAATTTTTTTTTTTTGTTTTGTTTTGTTTTGTTTTGTTTTGTTTTGTTTTGGTGGAACTGGGTATTAAACTCAGGCCCCTGTGCTTGCCAGGGAAGTGCTTATTCCACCGAGCCATCTCCCCGGCCCCCAAAAATCTTTAATACTCTGTCAGCAGTTACAGTTATCTGTAGGGCTGCAAAGGAAGAGGCGTGTACTTCTCAGTCATCAGCCTGGCTCTGGTTTCTGCTGTCATCCTTCACGTGCCAGCTGGCCTTTTCTCACTGAGGATGAATGTACTTGAAGACAGTAACTTTGTCTCATTCATCTTTGCTCTCTCTGACTCATCATAGCTCAGCAAATGTTTGACAGAACAACCAGCCACTTTCTAAGCAGATATCAGAGGTGAGGGGTACCAGGGAAACCAAAACAGAGGGGAGAGATGTCTTGGCCAGAAGGGCACTGACCTCCCACTGTGTGTGGGAGGTAATGAGTTGAAGCAAATCTTTTGAAAAAACTCCCCCACCCACAAAATCTTTTTCTTTTGGGTCTCTCTATACATGATATGCTTGAACAGCAATGGCAGAATTAGAAGCCCCTGTCCAAAGAGAAACCCTAGGTCCAGCTCCTCCTGTTTTGCTGGTGATCACAGAGTGATGTGTGGACTCTTCCCTGGAACTATACAGCAGTCCTGGTCATGACATTGTGTCTCCCCAGAGCACTGGGCCCCTGTGGCACCAAGAACTGGCAGAAAGAGGAATGTTGGAGGGAGTCTTTGAATCTAGGAGTATATCTTCCTCCTTTTGGGTCAGGCAAAAGAACAATGACAGTTAATAGCAGTAACTCCTGCTGCGGTTTCTCAAGCAGTCTGCAAGGGGCTCTTGGGGATGAGCATGTATGAACGTGTACCAAGGCTGATATTCCCTGTCGTATCTTGGACCACAATTTTCCAGGCAACTTCCCTCTTCCAGCCTTAGAGGCATTTACATCCCTCAAATATGGGTTCCCCCTGAGCTTCTCTGAAGGAGAAGGGACACAGACCTGAGAGTGATGGGTTCAAGATAACACCCCAACCAGGCTACCTCCCCTAGCTCTCTGCTAGATGCTTAACTCTCCACCATTAGAGGGGTACGTCCTGGCCAGTAACAGCATGCTGTTATAATTGCTTCGTGAGACCATGCTCAATCATCACCCTTCTACTCCACCTTACTGAGATCTCTTTCCTTTCTTTCAGAGCTGAGATTCAAGGAATTCTGAATAGGGGAGACAGAGGAGGACACAGAAATGCACGTTGGCCTCTTTTATGTGCTGCCTGGTTGACTGTGTTCAGCGATGACCTGAAGCAAGGGAACATCCTGCGGTTAAGTCAGCCCACTGATTTCATCTTCCCAAGTCTCCGTCACCCCGCCCCTTGTTTCCTCCTCTTTCCCTGCTTTTCTCTTATTCCTGTCATTTGTCTTCACTTGTAGTCCCTCCTTTTTCAAGACACAGTTTCTCTTGTCATCATTTTACATTCATCACATCGGTAGTTTTCTTCCATAATTCCACACACCTGGGCCTTTTTTCCTCCCTTGTGTTCACCTCAGGACATTTTTTACTTTATGGGAACTGAGATCCTGGCATGTTAGGGATTGTGGGGTAGTTGGTTGGTATGACTTCCCAGCAAAGCTCACATCTTTGTGTTCTGGCCTCTGCCCTGTGCCTTCTATCCCCCAGCTCCTCCAGCTGCTCCAGGGCACAAACCCCATCCATCCATGCCCATCTTGGGAGGTTCTTTGGAGAAGTCTGAAGGTGCATTCCTTGTGCAGACACTCCACCAACCTCCCTGGCAATACACATGTGCCTGTTTAGACAGCAGCTGTACAAATATCGCATGTCTCTGCCTGTACGTATTTTACATATGTAGCTTCTTTGGATCACATTAACTGATCTAATATCTTGCTCACACCTTCAAGCTATTGAGCAGTCTCTTCGATGCCTTTTCTCCAAAGGAGAGTTGGGAATTGTGAGGTTCCTCTTTCCAGGCTCAGAGTTACTTCTTCCTCAGGGGGACTGAGAAGAGTTCGTGGCAGTTAGTGGAAAGGGGAGGGAACACCCTCCCCCACCTCGGTTGTGGCAGTTGGATCAGTTGAGGTCTTGGGCTGTTTTGGCAGTTGGCCTACAGAACTATGGAAGAAAGGGGCTAGCCCAGCCCAGGTCTCCTGCTTAGAACTCTGGGCTGCTACTTTTGTCATGTCAAGGCAGGCTCCTGTCTTTTTGCATCACCTGAGTATCGGAGAATGATCAGCATTAGGAGTTGCCTTGATGGGTTTCAGGGATCAGGACCATCATCTCTTCCCTTAACTTTGTAAGCCTATTTCTGCATCATGCTCTGTGCTTGCTCCAGCTCTGTCCTTCTGTCCTTACACATGACTAGTTGGCTACTGAGCTGTAAACCTCACGGGACTTCTTTTCTTTACCATGCTGGATCACTGGCTTGACTTTGCCTATGTTATATTTGGTATATTTGGTTATATCTGGTATATTTGGTATATTTTGTTATATCTGGTATATTTCTAGTCAGTCTTCACACTCCAGCTTGCATCTCCCAGTCCTTGTGGAAAGGGTGAGCAATTTATAAGCTTGGTGAGCTCCAGTTATTCAATAGGAGCCTAATAGAGGCTGCTTTTCAGAGAAGTTGAGCTAACAGCAAGTTGACTGGGTAAAGGAAAGTATCTTTGATAATATGGGTGAATCTCATAGAATCAACTGAAGTTCATTAAAAGCAAAACTGAAAATTTTTTGGAAGAATCTCTCCCTCATGTCTAAAGTATCAGCTCTATCTACAAATTTCTGGCATGCAGTCACCTTTACAAATTTGGGGTTTACCTACAAGATCCTAGATTCCACAACAAAGCAATGATGCCTATCAACAAATTATAAGTAGAGAGATATGCCTCATCTTCATATCACCTAAATTGAGTATTACATCACAGAAGATTGTGCATTACACACTAATATCATATCTGTATTTGGAGCTTCACAGGCCTGGTCCCCAAAGCCAAGGTGTCAGTGGTATCACCTTCTCTCCCGCCTTCCTCTGAGCATTTTGCCTCCTAAAATGACAAGATGTTTCCTTTCTACCATGACTAGAGCTTTAAATTTTGATCTGTGAAAGGATCCTCCCCATTTCTAGGAGCTCCCACCTATCATGAGGACCCTCACATTGCAGGACCCTGTCTGGAGCCAAACGGTGTTTCTTATGTCCCTATCCAAGCATTACATGACCGCTGGTTGCCCAGTTGAGCAGTGCCAATGTAGACTTGGGGCTCTCCACATGCTCAAGATCCAGTCTCGTTGGTGAACCCCACAACTGGGCCTCTCTGAGGCTCCTCCTCTTCAACCTCACAGAGACCAGCTGGACTGCATGCCAAGGTCTGTCCACTTCTATCTCTTGATAGTCTAGCGGGAGCTTCTTCTCCCTTCTGATCAAAGACAATTCCTCTCTCCCTTTCTAAGAAATTTCTTGTTTGAATTTTAGGCTTTTACAAAGGTGAGAAGAATAGGTGATTTTGAGGAACTCCCTGCAAAAAGCCCCTGTATCAAAAAACCCCAAAGAGGCTGGGAGGTCAAAGATAAATTGCTTAATAAACTATGCTCATATAAATGATTATCCATCCACTTGTCCACTGAAATATACGTAACTTGGTGCTAGTTATAAAAAAGTAGAAAGATGAATTATTTCTTCCATTTATTGGCCCATAACTTTTTAACAAACTTGTTTATAATAAATAATGTATGAAACTGTCCTTTAAGAAGTAAGGAGGTCAAAGCAATTTATCTATCTTAATTTTTTATGTATTTAGTACAAGGTCTACAGGGTCTCACTACAGATTGGACTCCAAGTGATCTTCCTGTTTTTCAGCCTCACAAGTGCTGGGAATTGCAGCTGCATTCCACCACACCCAGTCTCTTTTGTTGTCTCAGCGTGCCCTGGGGGCAGGGCTGGCACAGCATGCCACGGGTCGAACCCCAGTCCCTGAGTCTGCCTAAGCAGGAACTTTAATCTGCTGAGCTATCTGGCTGGCTCTTATCTTAAAATTCGAAAATTATTTATTTATTTAGTACAGGGTCACATTACCCAGCTCGGACTCATGGTGGTACTCTTGTCTCAACCTCCTCAGTGCTGGGATTACAGTTTGTTCCACCATGTCCAGTTTCGGTGGTCAGCAAGGTATGTGGTACCTGGGACTAAACCCAGGTGCCTGCACCTGTCAGTCAGGTGCTTAGACAGAGGAGCTATCGCCCCGGCCTGCCAAAGCAATTTATAGAGTGCAAAGGCTGAGTAATAAATTTCAGCTGTTTTTCCTAACTTGCTCTATTACTTTGAGACCTCAATTTACTGACCTAGTAAATTGATATAGTACCAGAGAGTTGTTTTGCTAATCAAAGGAGCATTAAATGATTGGCCTATCCTGCACAGAGTTTTTTTTTTTTTTTTTTTTTTTTTTTAGTACAGTTATGCTTCTTATCTCAAGGGCAGGACTGGACACTTTCTTGCTTTCTTTTCACCATCTTGGAAAAGGCTTATTCATGGAAGATCATCTATTTGTTGAATGAATGTGGAAGGAATGAAGAATTTAGTTAATTCATTTATCTAACTCCAAGACCATTCTCTGTACTGAACATATTCATGAACATATTCATCTAATGCCCTTTTGAGGAGGTGACTATACAGGTATATTTTCAAAAACTAGGTTGGCTTTCCCGTGTGTGACAAATTTTAGGAAAAGCCCTGAAGGCCCTAGAGTACATGTTTTACATCACCTGTCCCAAGCCCATCCATACTGCTCTCATCTTTGTTTTCAGTCTTCTCAGCATGGACATCATATGCCTGTAAGAAGTCTGGCTCCATAGCAAGGTCATTCACATATTTATAATCAATGTTTCTACCTGAAATTTGGCATTGACACCAATAAGGACATGAAAAATCACCATTGGAAACTCAGAAAGAGATCAAAATTTAAAACGCTCCCCTAACCAGTATTCCCAGCATGGCTCATTTACCCTGGCCAAAGCACCCTATTTTCTTGAAAATGTGTCTGAATTGCTCATTATTGCTAACAAATTATCATGTGCTTAGCAGCTTAAGATAACACATGGCTTAGGTCAGTTTCTGTGGATCAAGAATCATCTTGACTGAACTGGGTATCTTGGGTGAGGGAATCATGGTGATACAGTAAGGATGTTGACCAGAGCTGTGTTACCTTTAGAGTTAATCTTAGAGCATATCACCATATAAATAACATCATCTGTTCCACAATTCCATTGGTTAGAAACAAGCCATAGGGTTCTCTCTTTGGTAGTACATATACGACAAAGAAGCCCTATGTCCCACCCACACTCCAGGGACAGAGATCATAGAACAACATGATTCCATGAGGTGAGGATTGTTAGTGAGGTCACACAAGGGCTCAAAAGATCCATTGTCCCCCCAAACTGATGTATATCCATGTGGCCAAAACCAATTGCTAATAATTCACACTCTTATCACAGTCAAGTCATAGTGATGTGACAGAAAAAAACCTTGACTATGTTCATTTTTACCTGTGGCCACATAAATGAACAGAGTAACAGAAAGGCACTTTTTTTGGGGGGGGGTTATTTTTATTTTTTTAATTTTTATTTTATTTTATTTATTTATTTTATTTATTTTATTTTTTTTCCATTTATTTTTATTTTATTGAAATATAAATGTCAATCAGACAGTTTCAAAACACCATAACCATACAGAGTCGATGAAATAATACATTGCAAACTGTTTTCATAACGTTTTGGTATTGTACAAGATGCATACATGATATTATATTTACAGGTTTTTATATAGCTGAATTATATCAAAGATTCAATAATTATTTACCTAGTGGATGAC
>PVKA01016946.1:30000-46824 GCA_004027165.1 Ctenomys sociabilis | reverse complement strand
GAACTTAGGATCTTGTTCTTTCCAGGCAGGAAATTAAACCCCTGAACTACCTCTCTGGCTTCAGTGTTTGTTTTTCTTTATAAAGTTTTTTTAGTGTATTTGGTACAGTGTCTCATTACATAGCTTGGACCAGTGATCCTCCCATTTTCAGCCTCCCCAGCACTGGGATTACAGGCGAGCATCACCACACCTGGTCTCTGTGGTTGGCTCAGCATATTTGAGGACGGGACTAGTGCTGCATGCGGTGCCGGGGATTGAACCCATGACCCTGTGCTTACCTAAGTAGGCACTTAGTCTGCTGAGTTATCTTGTCAACTCTACAGTGTTGCTTAAAGTACATTATTTTTTATGTTATGAGTCTAAAAGTGGATAAATACTTCCTTGCTCCCTAACTCTGAAGACCCAAAAGATTTAATTATTTCATTTTTGTTAAATCAGAAATACTTTGTAGTAAGAGCTATCCTGTAGAATATGAACTCTTAGAGATATTTTTCTTAAAAATTACATATGGGCTTCAAAGGCTAGACAAAACAAATGCAAAGTAATAGTAGATTAGGCCAGGAAGACAGCTCAGTGGCACAAGTGCCCGCCTGGCAAGCACAAGATCATCAGTTTGAATCCCAGTACAGAAGGAAGGAAGGAAAGAAGGAAGGAAAGAAGGAAGGAAGGAAGGAAGGAAGGAAGGAAGGAAGGAAGGAAGGAAGGAAGGAAGGAAGGAAGGAAGGAAAAGAAAGAAAGAAAGAAAGAAAGAAAGAAAGAAAGAAAGAAAGAAAGAAAGAAAGAAAGAAAGAGAGAGAGAAAAGAAAAGAAAATTGAGGCATTTTATTCTATTGATATACTTGGTTAAGTTTTGGAAATATATTAATGTATTTTTAAAAGACTTTTGCACTACTGAGGCCAGCCATTAGGCAGTTGACTTGGGCAAACCTCATACCCCTTACTTACAAAATATAGACTTAATGTAACTCATACAATTATAGTTAGAATTCAGTTAAATAAACTGTGATTTAAAGTATGAATATAGTGTCCAGAACATACCACCTTATGGCCATTATTTCTTGAAATTTAATAGATGAAACTATTTTAAATCTGCCTTATACGTTAGTGAACCTCTCTATCCGGAAAGTTTTCTGTCATCATTGATTGGTAATCATGCAAGTATTATAGACTTGTGCTGCTGAGGCCATCCTCTAGAAATACAGGTCACATGGATTAGGGTTTAGTCGGAACACGATCACCATTGATCCTTTCCTTTTTTCTGCATTCTTCATAGTTGGCGGAGTCCCAGAGTGACTTGCAGTACTCTAGAAATCAATTTGTGTCAGTACTTCATGTTACAGGAAGTTCAGAGACTGGATCGTCTCCTGCTTCCTACTCGTCAGACTTCTAGGTATACATGCTCCAACTAGTAATTGAGAGGAAGGTAGTTTTAATAGGAAATCGGCAGTTAGCCCAGGATTCCTACTCTATCGTTTGTACAGTGTGAATGTGAAGAATCCTCTCCCCCTGTGGATAGTAAAGTTTGACATTAGGAATTACTTTTCATGAATAATTACTGTAGTCTTTGTTTTAACAAATGAAGGTTTGCTCAGTTGCTATGACACCTTTCAGTTTTTGGTCAGATGAAATTTGAATTTTCTTCTTAAGGATCTTATCCTTCCTGGATTGAAGTCCAAACTTTATACTACATGTTTTGGAAAATATGACTGCATGCTACATGTTTTGGAAAATTAAAAAAAAAGTCTTGATGGTGGAAAAATAGAGAAAAACACTTTGCAGTGTTATGTCTCTTTCCACTCATTTGCACCTCTAGAAGAAGTTTTGTTCTCAATTACTCATTATTATTTTGTTATTTTTAATAGGAACAAGCAGACAGAGACATGCTGTTCTTTGTCTGCACTATCCCAGCACACATGACTAATTTAGAACATAAATTTAAAGATCAACTTATGAAAGAAGTTGACAGAAAGCAAAAGAAAATAAAGCCAAGTTATTTTATTTTTATTTAATTCAGTGATAAAGGAATCCTTGGAGATACAGTTTCAACACTGCGTCTCAAAGATAATATTTGCAAAGTTTATGATAGAAGATGACCCTAATATTTCTAGTTTGAAATTCCTTGTCAAAAAATTATTTCCTATCTCTTTCTTCCACTCCATGATTTTGAAAAATGTGCTTTGTTTCACCACGTTTCCCAGCCAGACTACTGCAATCACAGAATGCTTCATGTTATAAATTTGATTCCAGATATTGTCCTTCCTCCTCCAGATTAGTCACTGCTTCCCTCACCTTGCTGTCATATTTTCCTGTTAGTCAGATTTGGAAGAAATCATCCTATACTGTACTCTCAGGTTTTCTCAAGAGATTTTTTTGAAAAAAATACCACCAGGCTAAGTTTCTACCACATTAACTATGACAACTCTTTCTTTTTCAATTTCCACTACACAGCTTCCACTGCCTTAAATTTTAACACTTGTACAGCTGGCCTACAGACTAGTCCCCACTTTTTCGTTGTATCTGCCTATAATCTTTGCATAGCCTTCGTATCAGCTCAAATCATCACTCATATTATGTTAACCACCTTTTTCAAAAACCACAAAACTATTTCCAGAATACAAAATTTTTCAACATTGTGTTCAGCTCCACTTACCTGTGAAATAAAATTTGTTTATGAAATGTCTTTATTTCCATCTGTTTATATCAGTAAAAATTTAGTATATCTGAATGTTGACCCCTTCTCAACTGGAAGATATACTTCTCATGATTTTCCAATATATAATCCTGTTCCCATTTATTTGAGACTTAATCATGACTTTAAAATGTATATGTATATACATTTATGTATCTTCCAGTCCCTCCTCAATTAAATGTATAAACGCTTTCTGCCAAAGAACATGTCTAAAGAGTCTTTAAAAGGTACTAGACACATAGTAGTTGTTCAATAAATATTTTTACATGGAAAGAAAAATATATAGTGCAGATTTTAATGAATGAGACATTTCAATGTAATTAAATTATATGTATACTTTAAAAAGCAATGAAGTACTCCCATAACATGTTCTCACTATTATAATTAAAGTTAAATTTACTGGTCTACTTCTTATGGTACTATACTTAAGACATTTGACATTTTTAGTTCCTACGCAATTAAGTTTTCAATGTCCTTTACACTTTGCACATATAAATCACACAGGAATAAAATAAATATCGTAATAAAAATTAATGTTATATGGATGGGCAGACCAAATAGCTCAGTAGATTAAAGCACCTGCACACAGCAACTGAGACAGGGTGTGGTGGTGCGTGCCTGTAATTCCAACTCTTGAGAGGCTGTAAACAGACGGATCACTAGAAGTCTGATCTAGTAGCGAGACCCTGAACATCCTGTAGACGCTTCCCTAAAATACAGGAAAAAAAAAAGTTACATGGAATTCATGTTCCTTATAATATTATCTGTTCTTGTGTGAAAACTGTCCTTGCAGAAAAAAATGCCACGTTTTCAAAATTACTTCTAAAGATAATATGCATAAAATGAAAGATGAAGTTTGGAATCTTTTTGGTTGCAGTGACATCTTTTAAGAATGCATTAGAGACCAGGGTTCAATCCCCAACAGCACATGCTGTGCCAGCCCTGTCCCCGGGTGCGCTGAGCTGGCTACAGAGTCTGGGTGCCATGGCACATGCCTGTAATTCCTGCGCTGGGGAGGCTAAAACAAAGAGCATCACTATGACGAGATGCATAGTGAGACCCTCTACCAAATACATAAAATAAAAGAGAGCACTAGAATTCTCTGCTAACATCACAGTGCTCTTTTAACATCACCAAGAATCAAGAGAATTTTTTGTGCATGAATTTTCACTGTTTGAAATTTTTTTTAAGATTTCATTACTATTTTTGTAAATCACAATGAACAAGTCTCCCATGAGCTGTTGGTGTACATACATGTTGCTTCTTGGTCCATTCTAGTTTGCCTTTCTCCCTCCTCACCCCACCTCATCGCTAGATGCCCTTCCCCACTCTACAAATTCCAACCCCTGCTTCCTGTCTACTTATTTATTTGAGTCTTGGACTCCTCATATAAGAGAATCCATGCAATATTTAACATTATATGTCTGATTTATTACACTTAACATGAGGTCTCAAATTACATTCATTTTCCTACAAAAGACTCAAATGTATTTTTCCTAATGTCTGAGTAATATATGTTCATATTTTCTTTCTTCATTTGTTGATGGGCAATTCAAATATATCTTCCAGACTGAGCTTTCACTGTAGTGTAGGGGGTTAAAGAATATTGCTTTTAACTTTCCAATCCATCAATAAACTTATATTATTAGTTGCAAATATAGTCCATGGAGAATTCTGGTAGACAATGCATCCTTTACATGTGAGTGAAGTAACAGTTTTTACAAAGAAAGAATTGGAGTCTTCTTGGTGTCTGAAAACTTACCTATTAATTCTTTGGTGTGCGAAAAAAATCCTATAAAACATTTCTTTGAGAGTAATAATAGTGACATTTGTTGTTCAGGTTTTTTAAAATAGTGATTTTAATGTAAAATTGATCTAGGATATCTATATCTTTTATCCTTAATTTTAAGACAGGTATCCCAAAGTGTTCATGACTAACCCTTAGTTTTGCCATTTTGATCAAAAGGCATCCTAAATAAAGTATTTTGTGCCTTTAGAAAGTAACTTATAGATACCACAAGTTGCATTTATACAGACAAACAATCAAACTCATGATCTACATCAGAAAAAGTTAGGCATAAGGGATGTGCTTGCGGCAACTGAAATTGTGCAGAATATTTTTTATATTATAATGAAAATTTCAGGGATATTACCAATGCGATGTACTCCAAATTTAAAATAGCTAGATTTTATAAGGTGAAGTGGATAATTTTTACTTGAAAAATATTAAAATACAGAAATTTGTGTGGAATTGAAGATAATGCAATATTAAATATGATTAAAATGTTAGTGCATTTTTGTTTTTTGTATTTTAAAACAGTAAAAAGAAATCCATGAGTGTTTACTGAAAATGATATACAACACAGTATCAAATAATTTCTTCAAGTTATCAATATTAGATTATTTTTAAAAACATGTTTTAATTTCTTAAAATGAAAGCTATGCTTTATGTTTTGTATAAAGAAACCTGTATCAGTTAAACTCTTGGCCTGAAAAATTGAAAGTACAAAACATAATATTCTTACATTTTCTTATTCAGTATAGTATTCTAAAAATGTCACATTTTACATCTCAAAATTTCCCTAAAATAAAAGCACCACATGTATTACTAAAAGAGACATTTAGGGCCGGTAAGATAGCTCAACGGACTAAGGGCCTACTTTAGGAAAGTGCAGGGACTGGGGTTTGGTCCCTGGCACCACATTACAGTGCCTGCCCCACCCCTGGGGCAATGTGAGCCACCAGTGGAGTCCAGGCATGAATGCATGCTGTAATCCCAGCTGCTGTGGAGGCTGAAAACAAGAGGATCACTATGAGTATGAACTGCATGGTGAGACCTTGTACCAATAAATAAATAAATAAATAAGATTTTCAAACTAGCTTTTAAACGTTGATGTGTTGGGGTAGGTATTTGTGGTGTGAAGGAGAAATATGGTGAGTATTTAAACTTTTAAAAATTATTACAGCAAAAACCACTGAGACTAAGCTCCCTCAAACACCCAGCCTATTGCCCAGCATGTTGCCCACCGCCTCGCCACTGAACGAAGTAGTTCTGGAAACTCTCTTCTCTGTCCTTACGTGGCAACTGTGTCTGGATTCCATTTGAAATATTTCCATTGTGTGAAACTTTTAGCATGAAGGAAATGGTAGAAGCGGCGGAGTACCAAATCCAGTAAATAAGGTGAAAGGGGTGCACCACACCATGCTAGGGAACAGGCCTTTCTGTGATCATTGCATTTTTAAACCACACCTATTAACACCATCGCCAAAGAGGACTTCCAGCACTGCTTCAGAAAGTAGCTCAGAGGATGGGCCGCATGTGCAGGAGGTGAGGGTATAAATTCCTGGAAGTGCATATTTCATGTGATGATGCTTTATATATTCACATAGAGATTGATCACACTTCTGACACGTATGATGTGAAGACTTAAAAGAAGCATTTCAGGACAAATGTTTAAATCTGTGCATTCTGGAATCCAGAGGATTAAATTCAAATGCTGCACAATGTATTTTCTGGATGATAACTGATGAAAATAATCAACACACAAATGTCAGGAAAAAGAAGAGGCTATCCAATCGCTATTGAATGCTTCAACGTTTCACTAACATTTCTAGGCACTTTATATATACTTACCATTGCAATAAAATTTTAGAAATTTATAGAAAATTGTAATTATATGTAAAGATACAAATACACAGTGATTTATAAAATTGATAAATAGGGTTGCATAACTTAAGATTGGTCTTGCTGGAGTGTAAGCTGGAGGGTGTAACATCTTACCTACTTAGAAGTCCAAAGACAAATATTTCATTACAGTTGGTCTCAGTTCTGCTACAACAATAATAAATGCTGCTGCTCATCAGATTGCAATGTAAAGTATATATATATATATATATATATATATATTCATGTTTATGAATATTGACACATTGCCACTCTGGAGAGGCTGTCACTTAAGGGATTTAACACTCCTAAAGACAGGCTACTTGTATTTCTGTTTGTCTGCTCTAAAAAAAAAATCAACCACAAAGACGTAAAATAGAATCACTGTCCAAATGTGGATATTTACCTCTTTAAAGTACAAGTTGTTGAAGTTTAAATGACTTGTGAAGACCAGAAGGCTGGGCTAGGAATAAACTTCATACAGATTTTGGCTGTCAACTTTAATTGGAGCACCAGTATTCAGGTTTGGTTTGGCTGTTTTTACAATGAGGAAATCTTTATGGTTATATTAAAAGTTAAAACAAAAGAAAACCTTCATCTCAGTTTACCAATACAATGATAAGTTTTGACTCTGGGTGTTCAGATTTAGTTGTGTTCCAACTTTTAATGAAATTTAAGAGGATGCATTTCAAAACCCAAGGAGCTGTTCCATTACAGAGCATTTGGATTCTATGTGTTCATTAAACCTCTTTAACAGCAACTTTATAATTCTGAAATTCTATTGCTAACTGGCTTCTGGAAGCCTCGACATATTTCCTGTTAATGAGCTCACAAACCTGCAGGCTAAAGAAAACAACACTCTGAAATATGAACACTTTTGAAGGATTGATAGAAAAAATAAAGAATAAAAGTTACAGTGTGCTGTACGATTTCATTATGTTGCCCCACCTGCATAAACAGATGTTATATACGCTCAAGTCATTTTGTCACTGATATTCTTGGCACTCACTAAGTGATAATCAATCTTGATTTCAAAGCTTAAAACTTTCAGAGTTTTAGAGATATTACTACACACAGCTATTACGGCAACACATTTGTGAAGTGCTTATCTTCTAAGACTAATTTTTTGTGCGAAGTATAATCACTTATTACCTAGTTTTTGACTTCTTAAGGTAATCGAGGAGTGAGCCTATTCATACCAGTTTATAGAAGTATCCATTTATAATTCTAAACAATGTTATCTTGAGTGTCTTAAATCAACTGGAAAAAAAAAAAAACAATGACTTGGTTACAGCTTGGAAATAGTCTAATCATCTAGCTCTATCAATATTTGAGTTATCCAGATGTGGTGTGGCTCTATTTATTCACTATCAGAGCCTTTACTTCTTTAGTTTGCTTCTGCTCCTTCTCTTTCTTCTTCCTTTCCAGTCTTTTCTATTTTTCTATTTGTTTTATTCCTCATTTTCCCTCCTTTCATAAAAGTCAAGCCCGCTAGATTGGATAAGGTGTGAGAAGTGTGGAGAGGATAAAAACACTACATCTTATTGCTCTTTTCTCCTTCCTCAAACAGAAGACATTTGGAATTAGGAAAATTACCATGTGGAAGTTAAATATGCAACTGTATTGCCACCCACAGAGAAAAACCCTCCAAAAATTGACACTTCACAAAAGAAAAATGAATATGGCAAATATATTCATGAGACTATACCTCACATCACATGTTTAAGGGAAATGCGCACAAATACAGTCAGAACATGTTATCATGATGATGCCAGAATAGCTAAAACCAAAAAGAGTGACAACACACACTGCTGGGGAAGGCGCGGGGCAATGGGAATCCTCAGTCACTTGCACATGGGAATGGAGAAGAGTGTACACACTTTGGAAGACAGGTTGGAGTATACATCTAAATATATTCTTTCTGGTATTTAGTTACTGTACATCTTTGGACTTCAAAGAGTTGAACAGGTCCAACATCAAAATTGGCACATGGATGCCTTAGGAGCTTTATCTATAGTTTTCTGTTTTGCGTAGCAGCGAAGTGGGAAGTGGCCAACACGTGATTCATTACATGTGAACACATTGTGGTGTGTCCAGAAAATGCACTGTTATTCAACACTAAGTAAAAACATGATGAAAAACCATGAAAAGACAAACACTTTCTGTGGATACTTTATACATTATAGAATAAAATTAACCTGCATATTGTTAAGTGAAAGTAGCCAATCTGAGACATCACATGATACTTAATTCTTTATTTGTGACATGCTACACGAGGCTAAAAAAGAGAAGTAAAGACTCAGTGGTTACTAGGGGCAAGTGCAAAACAAGTGCTGGATGGGTGGTGTGCAGAGGATTTATCAGGCGGCAGAAGTGTGGGCTATGGCACTGTGATGGTGGATACCTGTAATTGTACTTCATTCAAACCCATGGAATGCTGAACACCCAGAGAAGCCCTAATGTAAACTGTTGGCCTTGGTTGATAATGGGCCAGTGCAAGTTCAGCAGTTTTACCAAATGTAGCTCTGTAGTAGCAGATGATCAGAATGGGAGGCGATGTGAACGTGGGCTAGGGAAGTATTGAAAAAGAATGCATTCCTCTCTGCGGATGGTTTATATGTTATAGAATAAGTTTGCGATGGTGTGACTTCTCGCTCTCTCTTCTCAGTGTGAGTGTGTGTGTGTGTGTGTGTGTGAGTGTGTGTATGTGTGTATGTGTGTCTTCCACTTCCTGTTTCGTTATTCTTTGTATCAGGAAATGGGTAATGTGAATTCATCTTTCTGACAAGGTGGTTCCATAAGAACAATCTAACAGAATCAAATACCACTATTTATTTTTTTCCTATATCATGTTAAATAATTCCATTGATTTTGATACTTATTCTGTCTAGAGTAGAAGAATCACTGTTTTTGGATTCACATACACCTACAATGCCAAATAATGATTTTTAGAGAACTTTGGATAAATTTTTAGTATTACATTTTTCAAGTGTCTGTATGCATACCTTTATCAATTGGCAGTTGCAAAAACTAAGCAAAAGTGGCATTTGGCTCAAAGTTATCTAGTGCAACATTCTACAAAAAAATCAAAGAACTATGTACTTAGAGTGTTCATAACATAATTTGAAAAGAAATTGCCTTGAAATCATTCCTAAGTTGCAATTGAGTGCAGCCACAATTGTTTCTTGAAGTTCACGCTATGACATTATTGAAGCAGTATTTCTCCTTTCACCCTTACTAGCATCCAAGAAAACTATGAAGTACACATTGAAAACTAAACTACTTTGGAATCAGGGCTTCTCAGACTTTTCGTGATTACTGAAGGAATAATGAAAATAAAAATCCATATTTTACAAAACATCATCTTTTGAAATACATTGGAATTTGTTTTTGGTCTTCCGTCAGCATTGTTTATATAAACTTCATAGTATTTAAAATTCTGGAATAATATGAAAACTTAAGGCAAAAATAAAACTTAGCATTTCCACAGAATTATATCATTTGAACATGCATGGAATGGTCCAATGGTAAAAATTGGATGAGGTATTTCTGTTAAGAAAAATGTTCTTAAAGTGTTGTTTTGCCTTGTGTTTTATTTATATCATTCAAAATAACTGTGGCACTTGTTTTCTCTATAGTATTCATTGCTTATACTTTTTAAACATTAGCCTCTTGTTGGCGTGGTATATGGTAATGTTCACTCTTCTCAGGAAGCTATTTGTGAGAAGGGGGCATCCGTGTAAATAAGCCACAACTACCAAATAGTACGCAGTATGAGAAGCAAGAGTTTTCCTTTCTTACCTTACCCCTTATCACATGTACAAACTTCACAATCTACCAGGCCTGGAGCTTTTATGAATACTTGATCAAAGTTCAAGCTTGATGTGCACCAGAATGGACTGGCGGGGTTCGGGTCGGCGTCTCTGTCCAGGGGCTCTCACATCCCCTGAAGCCCTGAAATCCCAGGTCCCACCAAGATTGTGATTCACTGCTGTGTCCTACAGAAAATGCCAAATGTAGCATTTCATTATATTACTGTTACTGCTAAGATTTTTCAAAAGAATTCCAAACATTACAGTACTATATTATACTTTTCTAGGCTAACAGGTACTCCTTTCATTTTCAGGTACTTCTTTTAATTAGCAAGCATTTCATACATTTTGTTTTCTATATATATTTTTTGTTTTCACTCAATTGAGCCATTTTTTTAATACTTGGAAAGGAATTACACATGTGTCATATGGTGGTTATGCCTTCTTTATTGATAAAGGAGGATTTCACAAAACGTACTTTCAGAAAACATAATGAAACATCATAAAGAACGTTTAGAAAATCTTGTAGTAACCAGATCTTACATGTTATTCCCATGAGTGAGCAGCCTTTTGCTACCTTAAAAGTATGTTAATAGGATTGAAAATATGGTACTATTTTACAAAAATTGATTTACTTTTATAAAAAAAACTTACAGTGATTTTAATTCTTATATGGTGTGACTGTTCCTTTATTTGCAGATACTATTTTGAAATAAAAATAGAAATATTGTGTTTATTCTAAACAAAGGAAAATATTAATTTATCTTTATCATTTGAAAGCTTGCATATGGGAAATTTTCCTAGTAATTTGATGAATATCTTCCAGTTTTGAGTAAATCATACAAATATAAACTACTTTGATTTAGACTTTTAAAGATAAACTAGAAAATCTGATACATCAGTATAATGCACTATTTCCATTTCAAAAACAGGAAAATATTTATAGATAGGGACAACAAAAATGATAAAGGAAAAATTAACATTTTAGAACTTTTGCTTTTAGTAAATTATTTTCAAAATATAATGATCAAAAATTGTTAAGGGTCAGCCAAACAGTAAAAGGCCAGCGAATTAGCTCAGTGGATTAAAACACCTACAAGCAGGACTGGGGGTCAGGGGTGAGATCCCCGGGCCTGCCCTGCCGGCCCCACCCCTGGTGGTGTGCTGAGACAGCAATTGAGTCCGGGCATGGTGACGCGTACCCGTAATCTCAGTTCTTGGGAGGCTGTAAACAGGCAGATGACTAGATTAGAATCTAGTTGTGAGACACTCAACACCCTGTAGAGCCTGTCCTAAATACAAAAAAGAAAAAAAAATAAATTGTTTAATTTAGACAGAGAATTGAGTTTAAGACACAGGAAGGTATATATTATTATTTATATATTTATTATATATTGAATTAGAACTTATCTACATCTTTCAATGCATAGAATGTCCATTTAAGGACAGAGTTACAAAGAAATACATTATCAAGTGGTCATAATTCAATTCCTTTTCTTGTACTGTTTTTTATATACTAATTGTTTTTTTACCTCTTTGGGGATATGTGGTAGTTTTTTCAATGAGTAGTATTAATAAACTTATTATTTCAAAGTCTTTTTGTATGTAATAATATTCTGCCCAAGTCAGCAGACTCATTAAATCATTTTCATTTGATTTCCTATGTGCCTGTTTAGCTTGTTTATGAATGTATATAGTGTATGTGGCATAAATGTGCATAAGGTGATATTCTAAGTGACTTACTATAATGTAATAGAATCTGGGCAATCAATAGAGTACATGGATTATACAGATTGTAAGTTCAAATTTCTTAGGCCAATATCCACTGTACAGTATATATATATATATATATATATATATATATATATATATATATATATATATATATAAAATGGAGCAACCTAAATAGAGTAAAATAACATTACTAGAAATAATTATAGAGTTTAATTTTTTTAGTTTGCTATTAATAATTGCTTTTTCTGAGGCCAGGGAGATGGCTCAGTAGAATAAGCACTTCCCTGGCAAGTGCAAGAATCTGAGTTCAATTGCAAAAAAACCAATAATAATAATTGCTTTTTCTTCTATTCATGTTATATTCTAAGATTATAGAAACCTTTTTTTCAAGTTAAATACTTTGCTATAAGAAAGTAAACAAAAATTTATTTCCAAATTTGCAGTTGGATGGACATATAGTTGTGGGCAAAGAGTTATTAATAGATTTTACTCAATGTCATAGGCTTAGTATTTATTTTTCTTCTAAAAATAATAAAACAATTATATATTCAAGTGACATTTATGTTCATCATCTCCTATTATCCTCTGAATGATTCTTTTAAAGAAGATGAAGATAATATCTTCAGTTGTAGATGATGAAATTGAGATAAAATAGTTTTGTACTGTGCAGCTGAGCCTCGCTGACATTGAATGGCTGAGTTTTCAGTGAGCCTTGGTCTGCTTTTCTTCAGATCTTCTGTCCCATTCGCTAAAGCATCCTGCATTATTGATGGAAGGTATTCTGAATTGTCTGTGCTTCATAAAATGATTTAATTACTGCCACACATAGATTTTCTTTCCTATAGTTTTTAAATTATAGACATTTCACTTAACCTTGATTTTAATAATGGGGGAGGTCTGAATACAAACTTATGTTTATAAATTTTAAAATAACCATCAAAATGTGGGCATGTGCAATGTGTTGTGAAAGTATTATTCTTACATGAACTTTATTATGACTTGGACTTAATCTGAGTAAAACCCTTTTCACTTCTTATTCAGGTCATTCCAATAAGTATTTATCGACTCCCTATTCAAGTTAGTAGTACTAAAAAAAAAAAAAAAAAATCTCTTTAGGACCGGCCAGATAGCTCAGTAGATTAAAGCACCTTCTTAGACAGATACAAGGTCCCACCCTCGGGTTGCTGTGAGACAGCAAATGAGGTGTAATGGCCTGTGCCTGTAATCTCAGTGATTGGGAGGCTGTAAACAGGAAGATCATTATGAGTCCAATCTATGCAGTGCACCCTGTACTAAATACATCAGAAAGGAATCCCTTGATCATGAACATAATTATTTAATAAATAAAATATACATAAAAGTGAAACATAGTCAAGTTTGGTGTAAGTCAAGCAGTGGAAATTAGGAAATGACTAACTGCAGGGAGATATGGAAAGTCAATTTGAGAAGCATCACCGGAGATAGCGTTTGCTAGCTGGAGGAAAAATATTAGCTGTGTGTTAATGTAGGTGTAACATGATAGTAACTACTGTTCATAAGGAATGATCCTGATAGGATCCTAAGTTATACCAGAGAAAAGTTTCTATACTAAAAGAAACACTTGAGTAAGTACTCCCTATTTTTTATTAAGTTTAGTGAAAAATAGCAATAAGACAGTTTCAAAACAGGTTAATAGGACAGTTACAATAATTAATATATTGCATATTGTTGTCCCTATTTTTAAATGTTAGAAATAATAAACCCCCCAACATCTCACTGACTTTGATAGGATACATCACAGAGAATTTGTCACAGCGCCATGCCAGGGTGATGTTGCGTTGGATGCGTGGCTTCCTTAGGTGTCACTGTTCTCTCGTGAGGACACTGCCTCTTACAGGCAGATTGATTGCCAAGGCTCTGGAACCAGCATACGACTGACCACCTACACAGAAGTTCTTCCAAGTGTGAGGCCGAGACCAGCACCAAAAGCATCAGCTTGGGATGACAGGCCCCTGCCTAGTCCTTCCTAATCAGAAAACTTGAAATTGGGCACATTAGTAAGGAATCCTGAGCGCATTCATGTTTGAGAAGAGCTAGACCAGAAGAAATGCACTGCTGCTGTGTAGCAGAAGCCGTAACCCCCTCCACCACCACGCCTTCTGGCTCAGGACCTGAGCAAAGCTTATCTGATTGTCATTCAGGATTCCGTACAAGCTCACCCGGAGAAGCTTCATCAGTATGCAACCATAATAATGGCTCCAATGAGATGTCTTAATATCACAACGTGTATTTAGGGAAATTATAAATTTGTAGTTAACGTGGTGCACTAACAGTTTATCTAGTAGAAGACATTGCTCAGAATCTTCTCCCATATTTTCTACCTAGTGCCTGGAGGGAGGGAAATATAACTCCGATTTCCCTGCTAGAAGTGGCTCTGGTTGTTTCCAGCTTATTTCCTTTCATCCTACATGAGAAGTGTTGCATGTGATCTTATTGTGATTGTGATCACATATGAGTTACTGGGCAGCTGAGCTTGAAATCTGTGTCTAAATTCTAGCAAATATATAACACGATATGTGTGATGTGGCTATTATTAGTCCAAAGCTGTTCTTTGGGCTGCTTACTTAAAAACCAAAAAGTTTTTAATTGGATTCAAAATATAAAGTCTGTAAGCCTCTTTGTATTTATTCATTTTTTTATGTATTTGGTACAGGGTCTCACTATGCAGCTCAGACTCATAGTGATCCTCCTGTCTCAGCCTCTTGGGCTCTGGGATTATAGGTTTGTGCTACCACACCAGTTCTCAGTGTCTGACTCAGAGGGCCCACAGGATGGGGCCAGCATAGCATGTGGTCCTGGGGATTGACCCTGTGCTTGTCTAAGCAGGCACTTAATCCATTAAACTATCTCACTGGCCCTGTAAGTCTCTTTTTTAAGGACGAGAAAAAGGATTGCTTAACTAACAAACTGCTTTCAAATTAATGTGCTACGTGTTGGAACACAATAGAAAGGTAAAGAATGACTATTATTTGCAGAAACATGAATAGATCTTGAAAACAATGTTAACTGAAATAAGTCAAACACAGAAAATTAAAGATAGCACGGTTTATTATGTATGAGCAACCTAAAACAAAAATAAAAGTAAAATAAAGGTGATGTGGCAAGAAGCAGGTAGGCAGACTGTGGAATTTGGAAAGAGGATCAGAGGAAGAGGAAAGGGGATAAAAACTGAACAATTCATAGTAGCTAAATCCTGGGAGTGGCCCATAAGTCCACCAAGGGATGATGGATAAAGGAAATGTATCTACTCAGAGGGGAGCGTTGCTCTTCCAGAAAGAGTGCCCATGGCTCATTTCTAGAAAAACGCCCCTGAGACATGATGTTATGTGAAGTAAGTCAGACACATGCCTTAAGTGTTGCATGGCTCCCCTGTATGGAAAAAGAAAACAATTAAAGAAATAAAGAGAAAGACAGAAAAAAGAAAAGGAAGAGGGAGGGAAAGGAAGGAAGGAAGATAAAGGAAGGAAAGGAAGGAGGGAGGGAGGGAGGAAATATATATTTATGTATAACACAAGATAGCTTGGATAATTGTACTGCTGATTTCTGCTGGTCCATTGAAAGGAGCAGCTCATGCCTAATTGTTTCCCCCCTTTTCAATTTTTATAACATTTTTGCGAATTTTGCATGATTATTTTGGTAATCTGAACAACTAATATGCAATATGACAACTATTATTGAATTTCTATTATTTTGTTTACTGAAATTCTATATCGTTTCAAGGGTTTTCCTTTTTGCTATTTTTATTCCTTTATAAAGGAATAAATGTAACCATTCTGTACTACAAACATGTACTAACAAAACTTGAAATTGAAGAAAAAATTACTAAGCAATTATATATATTTGTATATATACATATACAAATGTATGTATGTATGTTTATATATATATATATATATATATATATATAGAGAGAGAGAGAGAGAGAGAGAGAGAGAGAGCACAGTTCTCCAAATGAATGTAAATATGTTCCACAAACATACATCAATAAAAACCATGTGTTAAAGGACATGTTAATCTATACAAAAGGTTCGCTGGTGGTAGAAACAGTCAAAAGGATGCCTGCGGGTGTTGATTCATAGAGTAGGATGCGGAATGTGAGAACGAAACACAGTAGTGCCTCTGTTCAGGAGCACTTCCCTTTATAAACAGCTTGATCTGCAAACAAAAGCATTTGCAAAAACTTTCCTTCTATTCATAAACTCCACATTGGGAAAGAAATAGGACTGTAGGCGTCTTCCTCATGCAATCACAAAAGCAGGCATCTTTGCCAAAATCCTAAAACAAGTTAGCTCTGTAAACTGGGGAACCGCTGTAGGTACTGTCCAAAGCACTGAACACTCAGTTTCAAACAGAAGTTCAGAAACTCAAGAGATTGTCAGTGGTGCAACATATAGGATTTGTTTTTCTTTTAAGACAAATGACATTAATGTAAGAGTTGTGTTTTCTAAACTAAAAATTCTGTATTCAGGTTTAAAGCAATGCTGGAATTTTGCAGCGAATAAATGGATTTAACATTGCTGTCTGAGTGAACTCTAAAATGTTCACCATCATTGGACTAGGAGAAGTAGTTGAAGTCTCAAAAACTACTTATCCAAAGTTACACAGACCTTTAGTAGTAGAATCAAGACTAGTCTTCACTCCTGATGGAAAGGTTTCTCCCATCATAGGGAAATACAAACTTAAAGCCATTTTGTTATATAAAAATTAATTGTCATGTGTAACTGTGCGATTATTGTATAGATGACAGAAGCAGGAATAAAGATATCGGATCATTAAAAATCATCCCATTGCACCTCTCGCTTATTCAAGTAGGGCCTGCTCCCTTCCACATTTATCAATCTTTTTATCTGTTCAGTTCCATAAATGCGTATCACAACTCACCACAG
>PVKA01016946.1:0-25000 GCA_004027165.1 Ctenomys sociabilis | reverse complement strand
TAAAACTTATACCAGTCAGATGAGCATCTACAAAAGTGTGTAGCATAGCAAATGCCAGGCAAGCATACAGCCCTGAGTTCAATTTTCAGACTGAAAAGCAAATACAAAGTGCCTATATGCTTAATAGATATTCAAAAAATTTATTTAGTAAATTAATAAATATATAATGTGGAGAAAAAAATAAATTTGCTTGTTCATCTCAAGAAGAAATGAGCAATGATACTGAGCAGTTTGCTGGCTAGTCAAGACATTGACTAGCCAGATACTGGTTGAACTAGCCAGATAGCTCAGCAGACTAAAGCACCAGCTTAGGCAGGCACAAGGGCCAGGGTTCAATCCCCGGCTTGCATTGCCAGCCTCACCCCCTGGAGCACACTGATATAGTGAATGAGACTGGGAGTGGTAGCCTGTGCCTATAATCTCAGGGCTTAGCAGGGTGGAAACAGGAGGATCACCACGAGTCTGATCTATGCGATGAGACCTTGTACTAAATACAAAAAAAATGACCAGTTACCTTCGTGTTGC
This sequence comes from Ctenomys sociabilis, assembly GCA_004027165.1. Lineage (NCBI taxonomy): Eukaryota > Metazoa > Chordata > Mammalia > Rodentia > Ctenomyidae > Ctenomys > Ctenomys sociabilis. The sequence continues at coordinate 24,475 of PVKA01016946.1, read as the reverse complement.
TATAGGAATTTTGCTATGCTCTTACCTAAGTTTTGTGCTACACTTTTTTTGTTCTTCCTTTTAAGCTTTTTTTTCTTTTCTTTATATGTTATTATAATTTTGTCAACTGCAAAATGTTTCATAATATCAAATATCTTAAAGAACCACACTTTTCTAGTAATAATAACATAGATCTATTCTCATTTAAACTGTGGTTAAAAAGGCAGAGAAACAAAAATTATACATTAAAAATACTGATATGTTCATACTGAAAAAATTAATAAGCTACCAAAGTTTAAAGTTTTCCATTACATTTTTTAAACTACTGTTTATTTAAATATATTAATGATCAAGATACATTTTCCTTTTTATTTTTATATATTCGTAGACAGAGAATTCTATACTTTCATGGAGACAGATTAAATATGAAGATATTTAAATTATCTAAGATTACATATATTTTTTCTTATAGTAACTTGGTTACACTTTTTATAATATGATCTCAAATGTTATATTGCTTAACCTGTCTGATTTCAATGAAAAAGTGGTTAATGAATAATAGTCACTCAAATTTTTTATGAATGATAGATGAATGAAAGAAAAGTTTGAGTAATTATACAATCAGTGTTTGCTTGTGTGTATATATGCGTGTATGTTTCTGTTTTGTGAATATGTATATGTGTAGAATATCTTTATGCTCATTTTATGTCTTCAAAAATCAGAATGGTGGGCCAGGGAGATGAATCATTTGAATAAGCACTTTCCTGGCAAGTGCAAGGGCCTGAGTTCAATCTCCAGTTCCACAAAAAGTAAAATAAAAATCAGAACAGCTGGTAATCAATGAGGAAATGCTGCATGTTTTATAATGCTGTACCGAGCAATATTTAATGGCTACCCATCTCTAAAAGTCAAAATTGTTGATGTTTAAAACACAAAACAGCAATATTAGCCACTCTCTTAGAAGTAAATTCATATGGAAGGACTCATTCTCTCACCAAAACATCTAAAATAAATGTTTTCATGAATAAGTAAGACATCAAATATCTAATTAAATAGAATGAAAAATATATCAAAACTCCTACTGATTATTTTCCTGACAGGATCCTCAAAACATCTTATTCACTTCCCTTAAAGCTACCATAGCAAGTAAAAAATCTGTTATAAGTAATATTTTCATAATAACTGCTTACTTCTTGTTAATTCTGCTGTGTTTTTCAGGATGCCATTTCACTGTTCTATATGTAAGAGCAGTGTAACTTATTTGACGAAAAGTTGAAATTTCAGAAGTCTTAGAATTGTGAACAGATGCATTCACTTAGAGATAGCGATATTTTAAAAACTGAGATATATAAACAAGTTCAGGAGTTAATTTTCCACATAAGATTAAGAAACCTGGGCAGTTTCTTTTTCTGGCATTGACTCAATGACTTAAAGATGTCACACCTGAAATTTTGACGTTATGATTGGCCTGCCCTTTGCAGTAACCAGACAGAAATTGTTATTTCTCAATCATACAAGATGAAGAGTATGCCAAAGATAAGCGAATATCTGCATCAAATAAACAAGGTCCACTCTACACTTACACTGATTTTTGATCCCAATAAAAAGTTGTCTCGTGAGTTTGATCAGAAAGATGTCTAGGCCCTGATAATTTTGTATACCACCTCAGATACCATAACGTTCATCAGGGAAAGGAATGCATTGTATTTGTCTATTTAGCATTACTCAGTTTTTTTTTCTTTTTCTCTTATAACATTCATAAAATGCATAAGTGTCTATATCATGCATAAATCCTCATATGAAGGGATTACACTACAAAACCTTTGGGTTGTAAATCTAATATCTGCACAGAAAATAATTATGTGATAGAGGCCTTTAGATCATAGTCTTCACCAAAAAATGTGTACATATTCAGCAATCATTAAAACAACATTTGTATGTGGAGATGCAACTAAAGAGATAAAATTCAAGAAACAGAAAGTTACATAAAATTTATTATGCAGTAATAAAAAGAATAGTAATTCTATCATTGAAATTTATACACAGTATTTGTAGTTGAATATTGCATCACTTAAATATTTATATAAATAAATTACAACAGAAAGAAAAAGACATTGTCTTGCAAACAACTCTGATTTTATCAGAGAGGAGCAAATTCATCATTACCAGCACACATTAACTTCTCTAATAAAATCATGTTTCTGTTAGTAAGGGAGAATGAGCCACTGCATATTTAACACAAAACTAGAATATTATATTGCAAAAATGTTTATAACTTCATTTAACCTAAATGTAATGGAAGATATTTAGTCCTGTCTAACAGAGCTTTTGGTACTTGCTCTATGCCACAGACTTTCCAAGGTGCTAGAGATACAAAAATGGGTAAATATGATATATTTCTCATCTTTAAAGTACACACACTTTTAACAATGTATATTGTTGAATAAAATGTTTTGTTGAAGTGTTATGGAAAACTGGTTGTGTGTGGAAAGACAAGGAAGAACTCTGGGTCAGTTAAGTCAGGAAACTGTGTGTAGCAAAAATAAAATTCATCCAACATCCTGAAATACAAGTAGGTCTTTAACAAATATACAGAGGCAAAGGACAAATCAGAATGACAAATGGTCTTATAGCAAAGAGCTCATTCAGTTTAAAATGTGGAGGCATTCATGTTTGTTAGCACTAAGTATGGAATGCAGAGAGGTGATAACTTGGTCTTTATATTAAAAGAATTTATGCTGTGATCCTGCAAACATATGGCCTTACAGCTCTAGCAGAGTATACCTGAGCAGTAGGAAAACTCTACAAAGGCTGAGGTGTCACTTCATAGACAGAAGAAAGAGCATGAAAGCATAGAGCTATGAGGTCTTCTCTTTGACTTATTCAATCTGTTTTAAAAAGCTAGACTATTAAATGGATGTTTACTAAAGAGTGGCAATATCAAGTTTGAATTTTACAAGGGTAGAATGACAACAGCACAGGGAATTGATAGGAGTTGAACCTAAAAGATAAAAATTTGTCATTCCAATAGTAGTGTCTTATTCCAGTAAGCCAAAGAGAGATAGATGTTACACTGAGGTAGTTGTTGTGATGATGAAGATAAAAATACTCTTGAAGCAACACTGAAAGGCCTTGGAGATGGGTTAGATGGAAGGGGTCAAAGGGAAATCAAACATCTCCCTTGAAATGTTTTCGGGGAAGGGATCTTCAGTCACCTCAAAATAGTATAAGACTTGAGAGTGAGGGCAAGATCAGGTTGGGACTTGCTTGTGATTAATGCCTGTGGAATTTCTGAGTGAAAATAGATTTGTCAACAGTTAAAATAAAAATCTGTATTCCTTAGTGTTATAGGAGAGATTCATATAAGAGAAAACGGGGAGATCTTTATATCATATCAGAGTAAAAGTCAAGGTATTAGATGAATCATATCTACCCAACTTCTCCTTTGGCAAAGATTTATAAAGCATATACTACATGCATGGCAGTACTTTTAACCATCAAGAGGTATTTGTGGGTGCAAATATATATATAATGTATATATATATTTATATATATATGCACACATATATATATATATATATATTTGAAATATAGTATCAGCTTTCAGGCACATGACATTCTTATTTAGGGGAACAGCCAATAAGCAAATGGCTATTGCAATGCAGTCATTGATTCTATAGAGAAAAATGAAACTGGATGCAAATACAGTAACTAAAGTAGTTCATTTGGCTGCTGTGTGTGGAATATATTGAAGGGGGTAGGACAATGGGATAAGTAGACAGAGACAGAATGGTTTTAGCATGGTCCAAGGAGAAATGTAGGAAGTGTGAACGAGGTCAGATGCTTGTCATTTCCTGTGGTCTGAATGCTCATGAATTAAGGTGGGAATAAGAGACAGAAGGCACCATCAGGGATGATCACAAGATCTAGAGTGAGTACAAATTGGGGCTCTGAGAAATAGCAAGCAGGTTTTTCTTGTTTGGTTTCTTTTCTCTTCTTTGAAAGGAGATCTTGTTACTGTTCAGTTTAGATAAAACATTGTTAAGTTTCACTTTCTTTTTTGCAACACAAATGGATCCTGAAGGCATGCGGACATACCACAGACATACACAGGGACCATGGAGGAGGCATAGGAACCGGGCAGGAATCTGTGGATTGTCAGCATATATGTGATATTCAAAATTGTGGGTCTGCGTTGGAGCACTCAGTGCAAGAGAGAAGAGGGCGATGAAAAGGAAATGGAAGAGAAAAAAAGCTGATGGCCATGAAGACTCTGAGCAAAGGAAGGGAGAAAAGATGTGAAGTTCAGCTAGGGAGGAAAATGAAAGGAGAAGATAACTGGAAGAAGATCTGCATTTGAATGAGGTGCAGGAGAATAAAAGCTCATAAGTTTTTGCCTGCAGTTCTTCCATGGCTTGGAAGACACAATACTCATGTTGTCCTGTGTTACTCTAAATTTTCTTATCTAAATAAAGTAAACAGATAAGACCTGCTGAATGAATTGGAACAAAATTTTAGCTCAGTGTAATGAAGCTGCCTGGCTTCTGGCATGTGCAGTTTTATAAAAGATTTGTGTCTTTCATATCAGATATTTTGGTCTCTATAGGAAGTAATTGAAGGGCAGGGTCTATTTGATGTGACTGATTTCTATATGGCTATGGACTTAGTGTTTAAGGCTTGGTCAAGCAAAATAGAAGAAATTTTATGGAAGCTGATGGCAAATGTAAACAGGATCAGTAAGACTAGAGATAAAGAATTGTGTCTATATTTTACCTCTGTGAAATGGCTCATTTTGAATATTTGCAAGTTTCAAGGTGGATTTTACAATTTCTAACTTTTCTTGAACTGAAGACTTTCTGTAGACAAATCTGTAATCTTTTGTACCAAATGGATACAAAGACAGAATAAAGGGCACTTAAAAAATATGTACTGACATTTCTCTGTGTCTTTTGATACAAACTGGTTGTATCCTGGTGCCATGAAAAGAAGATATGAATCAAAGAATGAATTCCACAACAGAAAGCTTTTGCATGAGTGAGTGGAGGAGAGCAGAGAATAAATTCAGATGATAACCAAAGACTAACCAAATCTTTAGAGGAAACTTTATCAGAAAACTTGCCTTAGGGCATGTATCAGAATGCAAGAGAAAAGTTAAACTTCAGGGCTTCATGGCTAGATAGTTATGCTACAAAATAATTTTTTTCTCTTGTTGATAGTACTTTGAATTCATAATTCATTAGTAACTTTAAAGACAAATGTCCCATTGTGACATTTCCAGCCAACTTTTGATTGCTTTATTTTCTCTTGAATGCCAAAATACTCATCTACAGATTTGGTGTTGTGTTTGTTAAAATAGTTTCATGCATAGTGATTTAATTTGTATATTTCATTTCTTTATAATTATTCTCATAATTACTTTGAAGGTATTCTCTACCTGCACATCCTTGTAAATCAACAAAAATTAATGTTAACTGATAGAGAAAATATTATAAATGTACACGATATATAATTTATTTAGTAAATATATTATTAATTTATCAACTAGAAATTATCATGCAACTAGAGTCAGGAGTTTGACTTTGAGCGGAATTTGGATATGATTTTCTTTTTCAATACAATTGTCAATTGGTTTTGTACTTGGTAAGAACCATGTTCTAATATCTGGTTTTTCTGGTTTATGTTACCTCAAAGTCTCCTCCGAGTGAGCAAAACGTTACAGGAGTCAGTATGAGAGAAGAGTCCCTACCCATGCTTCCATTTATCCCAATTCACTGACAGATTGTCCACAACTATTAATATGCTTTTTTATAATATAACCATTTCTAAACTGATTGCTCAGCATCAGAAATTTTTGCTTCCATCAGAATGCTGCTGTGTATCATTCCCAAGTCAATTCAGAAGAGGTTGTTCGTAACAATTATAATGTAAATGATAGGGATCCCTGAGTTCATTTCGTATGAGTTCAGATCTCTAAGGGCAGCTGGACCTGACAACAGGGTGAGCAAGATGGCAGCGATTCCACACAACGATTCTCATGGAAACACTGAGGGCAGCTGTACACAGCACCAACAGAAAAACAGGCAAAGGCTGCCCAGTGGCCAGTGGTAGGAATGAATAATGGAAGGAATAAAAAATATTACCTTGAAGAAAAGATGTCTTCTTTGGGAAGTAAAATAGGGAATAGGATAATCTGAATCATTTGGTCATCCTTATTTTATTTTTAGCTATATAGATTTAGAACTACTTACATGGTAAGGACAATTAAAACAATTACACTGAATTCTTGGTGCCAACTTAATACTATGAATCATTACTCTGACCTTGCAGGACTTGGTAATTTATGATGTAATCCTGTCTACTCAAAAGTCTAAATCAGGTACAATGAAAATTTGAGGCCAGACTTAGCAATTCAGAGATACTCTGTCTGAAAGTAAAATTAAATGGGGTAGCAATGTAGTTAAGTAGTAGAGAATTTTCCTAGAGTTTGTAAGACCTGGGGTTCAATCTCTAGTACTACATAAGCATATAACTATGCAAATAATCCAGGCTTTGTTAAAATTTGAAACTCACTAGACCTCTATCCACAATATGATACGAGATATTCTTTAGAAATTTATTTTAGTTTTAAAATGTTTCATTCTGTCATTCTAGATTATGTAGTTAATAAAATATCAGAGAAATGGAATCAGTTGTCAAGGGACAACTTACTCCCCATACTTTGGGTAAGGCAATAAGGTTATGGTAGTAATTAATAATTATAGCAGTAATAGTACTATGTTAAATTACTATCTAATTCATAGGGGTATCAGTAACTTACCTAGTAGCGCAATCATTCTCAGATATGGCTAACAATCAAATTTACTTGGGGAGTTGCTAAAATTTTTAGATATTCTTAGAACTTATATCGAGTGAAATAAGTCAAACACCTTTAAGAGCGGAGCCTCGGGGCAATAAGATAGCTCAGCAGACTAAGCACCTGCTTAGACAAGTGTAACGACAGGGCTTCAATCCCCAGAACAAATGCCAGGATGGCTTGGTTGCTAGGCCCACTGAGCTAGCAATCCAGACCAAGCATGGTGGTACACATCAGTAGTCCCAATGCTTGGGAGGCTGAGAACAGGAGGATCACTGCGAGTCTGAGGCATGTAGTGAGACCCTGTACGAAATATATTTGAAGAAAAGAGCTGAGCCTCAAAATTATTTCTTTTGCACCAGAAACTTCTGTGCGCAAGCAATAATCACTAGGGTAAGGAACATTTATAGTAGAAGTTGATCCCACATGCAGTGGAATGAAAGTTCAATGTAATATGTAGTTTTCTTAAAGTTTCTGTATAGATAAGCCCTTGATTTTTTTTTCCTGTGTGTCACACAGTACCAGCATTCCTCTGGTCTAATTGTATCTTTGTTACAGTTGGCCAGCTTTGCCTGAACAATTCAGAGATACTTTCTGAGTGTCTAGTCCTGTCTGAGAACAAAGTAAGTCTGATTATTAGCCATGTCTGAGAAACTTCCATGTTTGGTAGCTGCTGTTCTACTCTACCTTTAAGAGGTCAATATTTTTAGATTCAGTGTATACATGAGGTCACTCTGCTTTCCTTTCTTACCTGGTATTTGTCCCTTAAGAGAGTGCTTCCCAAGTGCCTTTCTCTTTTTTAAAATGAAAGGGTTCCATACTGTTGATATCTGATTAATATTTCACTGTGCATGTACATCATGTTTTTCAGATCTGTTCATGCACTGATGGCCATGTAGCTTGACTCTATAGCTTACAGTTGCAAATAGTGCTGCAGGGATGTGGTGACGTGGGGTCTCTCCAACATGTTTATTTTCCTTCCTTTGAGCACATATCCAGTAGTACACTATTTGTACCATGTGATAGTTGTATTGTATACTTCCTTTTTAAAATATGTTTGGTTGTTACAGGGTCTCACTACATAGCTCGGACTCATGGTGATCCTCCTGTTTTCTGTCTTCCCAGCTCTGGGATTACAAGCATGCACCACTACACCCAGACTCAGTGCCCAGCTCAGCCTACTCTAAGGGAGGAAGCTCAGCATGTGGTGCTGGGATTGAATCATGGTCCTCATGCTTGCCTAAGCAGGTGCTTTCATCACTGAGCTGTATTGCTGGACCCTATATTTTAAATTTAAGGAGCTTCCATATTTTTTCCACCATGCCTATATGAGTGATTCTAAAAGCTTGAATAGGAAGCCTTATTTGTTCATCGTGTGTTCTGTTTCTTTTGCATCTTTTTGACAATAATCATACTAACTGAAGTGAGATAGTGCTTCATTAGACTTTTTATGGGATTTCCGAATAACTAGCAAAGTTTAGTACTTTTTTTTCACAAAGCTGTTGGCTGAATGATACATCTCAAAATATTTAGAAGAAACTTATTTTGAATATTTACAATGAAAACACCTTCAGGCAATGGATATGCTATTGAAACTGGGTTGAGCACTATGTGATGCACCGTATGTCTGAGTCAAAACATTACCTAATAATATATAGTTATACTAAGTCAAGGTCTGCATTATATGTTATTCAAAAAGACATAATTAAAAATTTTACAAATGTTATTTCTTGAAAAATTATTTTCACATTTTTCAGAGGTTCTATTTAAATTGAGAACTGGAGAATAAACCATTTCTTTTCAAAGATAAATTTCAAGGTAAAAAGCACAATTTTTAGAATTGGACATGATGGAATTTTCTTGTTTGAATGTCCACAAGGAATGCTCAGTATTAAATTACCCATTTTATGTATCACAAAATAAATATATAGCAAAAAGAAAACTTACGTATTTTAAAGCAAAATAGAGGTACATGTTAATAGGATATTTCTAATATAAGAGAATATCTGTGGCATTCAAATTTTATCGTTTAATTTTTAAGTTAACTTATAAAAAGTCTTTATGCTGTACAAATTATGTATTGCTATATGTACATGTGGCAGAATAGTTAAACAAAGCAGAGAGAGAGAGAGAGAGAGAGAGAGAGAGAGAGAGCATGTGTGTATACTTATCAATCCTTCTAATGATAACACACTAAAATTTTACTCATTTTTTTTTTTTTTTTGCATTGTGGTGGAGTGGATACTGGAGACAAAACCAAGGGCCTTGCACAAGCTGCACATGTTCTTTTCCATAAAACTAAACCTCCAGCCCTGGCAATTTTCAATTAAGCAATATGTTTTATTAGCTATACTCACCATAGTATGTAAGAGAACTCTTGGTCTATTCCCTTATGCTAATTGAAATTCTTTCATTTCTTAACTAACATCTTCCAGGTCCACTAACTCACACTTGTCTCTGGTAACTGTCACTCTACTCTTAACATCAATTAATTCGAATTTCTAGTCTCCACTCACAAGTATTATCACGTTGTACTTTCCTATGTGCCTAGGTCTTCACTTAATGTAATGTTCTACAGGTTCATTCATGTTACTGAAAGTGGCAAGATTTCCTTCTTTTTCAAAGACTGATAATAATTTATTGCTTTATCCATTCTTCTGTTGATGAACACTTCAGTGCCTAGGCTGTTGTAAATGATATTGCGATGAATGTAGGCGGGCAGAGATATCAACTTCATTCCCTTTGGAAACCTGCCAAGAACTGGGAATCATGGGTCATGTGCCTGTCTGTCAAATTTTTCAGACTCTTGCCTGGTGTTTCCCATAGTGACTGCAGCCGTTTCCATTTTTACCCACAACATGCAAGGGGCCTTTTTTCTCCACGTTCTCACAAGCACTTATTATTTTGCATCTGCTAGTAATACCAATTATAATATATATGAGTTGATAATTTTATTATGGTTAATTTGAAATTTTTCCTAATTATTACATTTTTTGAAAATAATTAAAAAACTGGACTGATAAGCCAAAAATCATGTAACATATATGACAGCTATACTAAGTCAAGGTGTAATTCTAAGTACATTGTCCATGTGTCATTGCAGTACATTTTTCTATTTTTTTTTCTATTACCGCATGTGCAGGAGTGAGTGTGTGTGTGTGTGTGTGTGTGTGTGTGTGTGTGCGTGTTCTCATTTAAGCAAAACAATGTGACATTTCAGCTTGTGTGTTTGGTGACCATTTCTTCTGTAATGATAAATGTTTGTATTTCCTCTACTAGTTGCTATATATTGGCAATCCATAATAAGTATATTCAGCATGGAAAATGGTACATTCATACACTGTATCTTTATATTTTCTATTTCCTTTCTTTAGTACCAGGAATTTAACGAAGGGTATGTGCTTGCCAGGCAGGTGCCGTGCCGCTGGGCTGCATCCCTGGCCCTGCAGGTCAGATCCTGACCCCGTTGTTCCCCTCCCCCCCCCTCAGGCCGCTCTCCTCTCTCCTGAAGCCCCATTTTCATTTCTACAGAGTCTGCTGGCATAGAGTTTGGAATCAGATAGTGTGATGCTTCCAGATTTTTGTCTCTTGCTCTGGATTGTTTTGGTTCTTTGGAAGCTTTTGGGAATTGCCTACAAATTTTAATATGATTGTTTCTATGTCTATACAAATGTTTTTTGGAATTGGGAATATGATTGTGTTGGCTCTCTATATTGCTTTAAATAGCATGGAAACTTTTGACCTTTTAATTCTCCCAATCCATGAATATGGTATGCAGTTCCATTTACTTGTGTCTTCTTCAGTTTCTGTTATAAGGATTTTATTATTCTTAACCTACATAGCTTTTAACTTGTTGGTTAAGTCTTTCCTGAATATTTTATTATTTTATAGCAATTACAAAAAAAATTGTCATTTTAATATGAGGGCCAGGGATGTAGCTCATTGGCATAAGGACCTGCCTGGCAAGTGTAAGTTCGCAAGTTCCATCCCTGGTAACAAAATGAATAAATAAATAAATAAATAAATTTTAACTTTATTTTGTAAATATCTCAGGTAAACACTGGAAAGAAACTGCCATTTATCAGTTTATGCATTATTTCTGCTCCTTTTCATTCTATTCTACAAAGAATTACAAGATAAATTTACAATTTTTTGAAATAAAACAATTTCAATTTTAAGCACAATGATAATACTTTTTATGATTATCTCTAAATTAAATATGTATTAATATTCAATTAAGTTAATAGAATTGAAGTGTATTCTTATTTTCTTTGTATATGATAGTAGTTCTATATTTTTCTCCACTAAGAACTAATTGACTAATTTAGCTGAAACAATATTTGATAGTGAACTAATTTACAGATACCACAGAATAATAAAGGGAATTTTCAACATGTTTCATACGACAATAGAAGACTTTGACCCGTGGTTCTGTTAAATTTATGAATTCCTTAATTTTGGTTTCATTCATTGCTTTGTTAGTTACTTGATATCATTAAGTAAGCACAGAAACGAAAAAAAATTGAAGAGAGCTTGTGTTGCCTTTCGCTGTTTTGTTGCTGTTGTCTTTCCTGCTTCTACAGCATTTCTGTCCGACTCCAGTTCTCTCTCCTGGAGCCATTCAGCACCCTTTTCTGACACAGAACTGGCCTTCCCTGTGGCAGGATGTGGTCGTGGAGTCTTCATGCTTCCCGCCACACCACATGTCTTGTTTCGTGAGTCCAAGACCTGCTACACTTGATACTGCATGTAGCTGAGCTCTTTAAAGCAGTTCCAATAAAGGAAGAGCTGGGACACAGCATTTCCATAGAAACTCAAAATGTGCGGGGCTGACTTGGTATTGGCAGGGTACAAGGTGGACAGACTCTTTTTAAACAGCTACTCCTATGCCTGTGAAATCACAGCAAGGTCCTTAGTGTGTATTTCAGATTTGTTCTAGAATTTTAGAATGCCTCATTTTGTACGCCAGGATCCCAGCTGTTGCACACTCGTTAACGAATTAGTATTGGACTCAGCAGTGGAGCTTCTGCCGCAGGACTCTGGCAGTAAGTTTTCTTCCGGAAAAGGCAGAGGAGTGAGTGGTAGCAGTAGACATGGCAGCAGACTTGGCGGTGGCGTGATGGGGGCGAGGGGAATGGCTGACCTGCCACGTAAAGATGGTGAGAACGTGCACAGCTTGGTGCTGCACTCTGGCTAATGGTCTGCCAGGTGTCAGGTATGGGAATGAAGATAATTGCAAGAGTGTAATCGTGTCCTCTAAACTGTGCCCTCCATGAGGAAATACGCAGTTCTTCAGCAGGTCATTCTGCAGCCTAAACAGGCCTTGCAGGGACCACAACATCCCCCTGCTGTGAGGAGCTCAGTGTCTTTCAAGACACAAGAAGAAAAGGGCCGTCTTGAGCAAAGGCCTTTGGGACTTCTCCAAGACTGCAGTTCATCTTTCCAATACGACTCTAAGAAAAGCAGTTTTAATTTCCACCTTAAACATTTTCAGTAAGCATTCTTTCATTTAGTTATTTTCTTATCACAAGCCAAATGATTAATTTAAAGAGGAGAAGCATTAAAGTGGAACATATTCACCCAAAACTATGTAGTTAAGCAGTTTAATTTCAATTAACAATTCTTTTGGGTAGGGACTTTACATTACAAAATACAAACCACTGTTTGAAAGAATTCTAGCATATACTCTGGTACAGGATAAAGAATCTAGATCCTTGGTGGACGGGCATTCTCACGTACTCTGACGGAGCTGCCATGCATGCAGCTGTTCTGAAGGGGCACAGTGATGTGTACATCGATACTGATGCCTTCATAGGATGTGGTCTGCCAATAAAACCTGCACTACAAACAAGTCATAAGTCTTAAAATTTAAAGAATTTAAATGATTCCAAATATTGAACGGGGACTCAATTAAATGAAAATCATTTTAAGAAATCGAAAACAATGCTTTACTTCAGAACATCTGTATGCTATTTTATTTTATTTTAATGTATTTGGTACTGGGTCTCACTACACAGCTCAGACTCATTGTCGTCCTCCTGTTTTCAGCCTCCCCAGGGCTGGGATTACAGGTGTGCTGCCCCACGCCGGGTCTCAGTCGCTGGCTCAGCGCACCCCACGGGTCGGGTCGGCATGACCAGCACAGCATGCACAGAGCCCTGGTCCTTATGTTTATATTCTTTTGCCTAAAATAAATTGAAGGGTCTGATACAGAAATTTTCAGCAAATGTCATTTTATTCTATTACAATTTTTTAAGAATAATGCAAGCACTAAAGAATATCGGTTTGGAAAAGCCATGGATAGAGAACATTTGACTGACTTGATGAAAGGAAGTAAGTTTTTCTTCTGTTAATTTCAGCATCCTGGCAGATTGTGAGTCAGTCTTCAGATTCAGCAATTTAAGGATCCAAGGACCCATGAGCTGCAGACCCCTTTGATGCCTGGAGGGGACTAGCTTCTTCCTTTAGTGTACAAGTTACATCTCAGATATCTGGTCCAGCTAAGTGGATGTTTTACCTGCTTAGAAATGTCACAAGACATATACTTTTTAATGAGTTAGCTTTTGAGTGACTCAGTAGAATCGCTGTGCTCTGCATTTGGGGGAAATAAAATTCTTCAGTGAATTTATAATTTGGCTGTCTCCCCTGCTCTGTGGGAGCAAGGTCAAGTTGGCATTGGGAAGGAGGAATCTGCTCACAGGTCATTGATGATAAGAATGAGATCAGACACAAACTCGCTCATGATCCTGGGATTCGAGCTGGGGACTTCTGAGTCCTCCTTGGCACCTTTGCTGTTTTATCCTGAAGCATGCCCTAGGTTTGGTTTCAGGAACTTCGTGCAGTTGGAACCTCTGGGTTTGCTCCTGTCCTTCTCAACCCAGAACTGGGATGCTCTCCTCCTCAGTTTTGGGATGAAGTGCACCAAAGGTTTATACCCTGGCTGCTAAATCTTTTTTTTTGCCCTGGTGCCAAGCAGATCCCAGACTTTGCCTCAGGGTTCTTGGCTACTGAGCTTTGACATCGCGGTGGGGCTGGAGAATACGGTAGCAGAATCCTACATTTTCCTTATCTGTGCTTCCAACTGCAAAAGACTAGTATACGACTTCAGAAGAAACTTCTCTTGTATTCTTTGTGTAGCTTTTTTAAAATCAAGGGTCCTTACCCTTCATCTAGAGGAGTCCCCATTGTCCTTTTCAGTCCGTGTGTAGCCTCCTGAGCATTCTTTCTCCCATGAACTCTTCCTGAATCCCCAGCATCTCTGTGCCCTGCAGCTAAGTTGTCTGTTTAATATAGAAGATGGCTTTAAGGGCTGGGGAGATTACTCAATAGAATAAGAGCCTGCCTAGGAAGCACAAGGTCCTGAGTTCAATCCCCAGTACTACTTAAAAATAAAAGATGTAGTAGTACATAGGATCAATAAAGTCCATCGCCATCGATGAAGTGAATAGTATTTCATCCTTTAACTTGATGTAAGAAACCCTAGTATGTTGGCAACACATTTTGAAACACTTCTGAGTTTGCCAGATATAGCAAATAAAAATTTAAAAATTCTGGGATGGGGAAGTAGCTCAGCAGTCTAAGCACCTGCCTGGCAAGTGAAAGGACCCAAGTTCAATCCCTTGTACCCCATGCCATGCTGAAGTTCCAGGAGGACTGGGCTGGCCACTAAAACAGGGTGTGGTGGTATGCACCTGTAATCGAAGCTGTGGTGAGGCTGAGACAGGAGGGTCATTTCGAACCTGAGCTGTGTGGAGAGACCATGTACCAAATAAATTATTTAAAAAAAATTATACGAATTCAAATTTAACTCTATTATTTGTGGCAACTTTTTCTAAGTTCATTGTAAAAGAGTACATATTGTTTAATGTTAGAAAATGATATTGTTTTTGGTTCGGTTATTGTCGATAATGAAGAATACAATTTTTTTTGACAATTGACTTCTTTGTAACTAACATCCTGAATCAAGTGCTTACTAACTTCAGAGACATTGTCTGTCAAAGAAACTAAAATTCTTTTAGAAGCTTATATGTTTAATTTTCTTCATAAAGAAATAAGAAAAAAACAAGTTTAATAGGACCTTGGGACTTTGCCTTTTACTAAAAATATGTCTGGTCTTGCTATAAATGACTCCCAATATTTTTGTTCTCTTTACATAAAATTTTAAAATTTATTTGAGACTTTTACTATATAAACATCCTTTTTTACATATACCTGATTATCCTTTACAGAAATAGCATGTGTGTTACAGTTAACCAGGTATGCAATATACAACTCCAAACTACTTGAAATAGCTGGGCATAAAGCCCAAATATTCTGAACCTCAATTCATTGCAGTAAAGGAGGACTTTTTTCCTTATAAAATGAAATAGAGTTTGCAAAGCTTTAAGGCACACCTGGCACAACCTAAGCACTTCACAAGCTGGACCTCTCCTCCTCTTTCTCCACTCAGCCCCCTCTGTCCTTTCTGTTTTTCTGAACAGGATGCACCATGTTCAGCAATGTACAGTGATGACATCGGGCGTATCCTCTGTCCCCTCCTATGCTGAAAGAGGAAGTGGTGTATCATACATTTCCATGGGTGTGCATGCAGGTGTGGTGAAGGGGACCTGGTGGGGCCTATGTCTAGAGCGTCCTCCCAAATTCGTGTGTACTTGGGTGCCTCACTGTGATAGGCATGGTACTTCTGCAGGTGGGTGAGTTCCACAGCATACTTGTGAGGTCAGCAGTGGGGCCTCATTAGAGATAGTCAGGGTGGACGTAACCCAGAAGGCGCGTCTCTTGCCCTGGGTCCCTCTGCTGTGTCCATTTCATAGACATCAAAGCAGGAGCTGCTTTTCCCTGTCCGACTCTCCCACCTTGCACTTCCGCCCTGGAGCCATCTGCGGATGGACTAGGAGCTAGAGCCCAAATAAACCTACCACCCTGTAAGTTGTGGGTTTGGGGTATTTGACCCCAGTCATGAAGAAAGTGTCTAAGACAGGGTGTGAGGAAGAAAAGGTGTGTATCCCATAATACATTTGTAAGGTTTTACACATTTGTCTCAAATTCCCAGATGAAGCAAACATACGGCTTTCCAACAATGATCATAGAACCCAGAGCACCTAGTTATGAGATATTTTCCTCTTTAAACAGATTGCAATGAACTAAATAAATATTGATATGAACTTCTAGGAATGATAGCATACCAGATCAATTAGTTAAATATGCATGCCTGTTTAGCAAAGTCACTGGAAGACTCAGAACCAGGACCCTACCTTAGGAGTACCATTTGAATTGGAAGAACTGAAACCCATTCAATGAATCATATCATTTCAAAATGGGAATAATACTTTAGACCTCAGCTGTTGAAATGCTTTCAGATGCATTTTCCTCTCAGATCTCACATATCCCCCACACCAACGTTAAGTGTCATTAACTGTATTTAAAAGATAATAAAATGAAATGTCAACATGATTGAATTGTCTGTATTTGTCCACGAAGCAGAGACAAAAAATGTCTTCTGAAGTCAGTCAAATCGTTAAATCATACCTTGTCTTCTAGAAGCAAGTGAAAGCTTTGGCATAGTCAGCTACACCAAAAATAGTGGCATTGTAGATTGTTTTTTCTTTTTTGCTGGAGTATTACTCAACTACGAAGAAAGATAAACAGGAGGCTTTTATATTTCAGTGGATGCAGCTAGAGACCACACTCACAAGTGAAATAAATCTGGATCACCTGTGTGAACACTGCATTGTATCCCCAGTGTAAGAAACTGAAAGAGAACGTAAGAACCAGAAACTAAAATAGGAAAAGAAATTTCTCAAAAAGAAAGAACAGCTAGGATTGGGAAAAAGAAGAAAGGAAGGAAGGAATATATATATGGTTTGCCCCATCTTACATGCCTATATCTTTTAATATGAACAACTACTTTGAAGATAACAATATGTAATATAAGTACTGCTACTTTCCTATCATCTTGTTTTGAAATTCTGTATGGCTTACACCTTCTTTAAAATAAGAAAGAAACATAATCCACCCTCAGACTGCACAAAATATAGTATAAATTATAACTGACTCATTGCCTTAGAGGCGCCAGACCCCAAGCCCAGCTAAACATGTTTGAGTAGAGCTAGCACCCCATCAGAGCCGTGGCAGAGCAGCTGGTGCTTTCTGTGGTTTGTGGCACAACATTCAGAAGACACCTGTGTCTGCCCGTCTCTTAGCCTGTCTCACAGAGAGCTGTTTCTTCTCCTCACAAATCTATCGCCTTCTTCTGCCTCTTGACTTTCTACTTTTCACTGTCTAGGAACTTTAAAACTTATTCTGTCTTTTGAAGTTTCTACTCTTTCCTGTTTTTTGAGCCTTTATGCCTTTTTTATTTAAAACCAACAATGAAGAAAGCTTACATTAAAGTTCCATTTAATTTTGTTTGCCACAGAATTTACCAAAGTAATTGTTTGCCTTGTGACTGTGGAAACCCCAATTAATCTCCTCTAATCTAAATTTTATATATATATTTATATAAATTTTTTTTCAGAACTGGGGATTGAACTCAGGCCTTTGTGCTTGCCAGGGAAGCACTTATTCTACTGAGCCATCTCCCTGGCTCCAGAATTTCCCTGAAAAATCTGAAGAAACTGCTATCAGTCGGGTCATCTGCCACCACCAAGTCAGAAGTAACTTGCATCAGTCCTTAGCCTCTTTGGTGTTTTTAAGCACTGCCATGTTTTTATCATTTAAAAGTACATCTATTTTTTGCTTTCACTTTTCTTGGTTTTTCTTTTAAACACATAACAAAGGTATTGAGATATACTTTACGTAATCACAAAATGTACCTTGTGAAATTTTACAGTTCTTTTAGTCTCCTGTTTCAAAAAGTTCTTAAGACCCCTCCCTCATGAGTGCTTGCCCGTCATCTCCTCTCCTGACGCCCAGGAGTCACGGCTATGTTTTCACCTCTGAGGAACTCATGTCGTGGCATTTCATGCAAGATGAACTGCACAGTATGTGATCGCACCTGACCCTGTGTGCATCTCATAGATTTCAAGGTTCACCCTTAGGACGTGCAGCATGCATCAGTGCTGCCTTCACTTGTAGCCCAGTAGTTATCCATCATGTGCACATACCAGATTTTTTTTTTTTTTTTTTTTTTTTTTTTTTTTTGGCCTGGCAAACACTTATTCTACCAAACTATCTCCCTGGGCCTTATACCAGATTTTATTAGTCCATTTATTAATTTTTAAAAATTTGAATTCTTTCTACTCTTGGTACATTTTAAATATCTTTTGTTTTGGCCGACTCAGCCCACCCTGAAGGCAGGGCTAGTGCGGAAGGTGGTGCCAGGATTGACCCGAGTCCCCTATGGGTGTCTAAGCTTGCCTAAGCAGGCACTTTAGACTGCTGAGCTATCTCACTGGCCCTTAAATACCTTTAATACCAGGATTCATATAAATCCAAGGAGGCAATAGGCTTCATTACTCTTATCTTCATACTTAGTAACTGACCATACAGTAATTCTAAATTTAAAATTTCTAGGAAATGTTTTATTAAATTTACCTTTTTAGCTTATACATAAAACCAAAAACTGTGTCTCGTTTACTGATGGCATAATATGTGCATCTGTTGCAGTTAAATCAGGTTAAATATTTTTCTCTCTCTCTCTCTTTCAATATTTATCATTTCTTTAAAACGTAAACTTCCAAAATATTTTCTTCTAGTTTTCAAAGGAGATACAGTACATAAATTTTAGCAATAGGCACCCTACTGCGAAATAGCACAGAGCAGCTGCCTGTGCGAGGCCCCCTCGCTGAACCTCTTCTGCTCCGTCCCCTGACGCACCATTCACTTAAATTTCGTGCCACTAGCTCTTTTGTATTCCACATATGAGTGATACCATGCAGTATTTGTCCTTCTGAGCTTGGCTAATGCCGGCCGATGTGCTGATCGTTAATCCTGGCCGTGTCACAAATTACGATAGATCATCCTTTGCTCACGTCCAGTGTTCGGCCTTGTGTGTGCCCCAGTCCTCCCCGTCCATCATGAGCCGATGGACACTGGGGCTGTTTCCATTCCTTGGCCGCTGTACGTAGCGCTCCAGAAAAACACAGGGTTGTAGATGTCTTTTCTAGATGGTAATTCCATTTTCTTCAATTGCATCTTTTGCTGTTCAGAATTAATATTGCTGACCCCAAGGTAGCTCTATTGTTAATCATTTGTGGAATCCCAAACTATTTCAATAATGACTATAGAAATTTACATTCTCGCTAGCTGTATACACAGATTCTCTGTATTCCATGTCCTCACCAACATGTTTTGTCTTGTTTTTGTGTGATCATAAACATTTTATTTTAATATATTTAGTACAGGGTTTACAGGGTCTCGCTACACAGATTGGACTCCCAGTGATCCTCCTGTTGTCAGCCTCCCCAGCGCTGGGATTACAGGTGTGCAGCACCACGCCCAGTCTCAATCGCTGTCTCAGTACACCCAGGGTTGAACCCCAGTCCCTGATCTCTGCCTAAGCAGGCACTTTCATCTGCTGAGCTATCTGGCTGGCCCTATCATAGACATTTTTAAAAAAACTAAATGAAGTGATATTTCCTTGTGGCCTTGATTCACATTTCCATCATCCTGTGAGAAGTCTTTTATTTTCTTATACCTGTTGGAAATTTGTATGTTTTCTTTTAGGAAATGTTGATTTTGGTCTATTTTCAGGTTTCTCTTGTTTTGCTCTGTTCTGCTCTCCACACTGGTGATTCAGTGCAGGCCTTGCCTGCGTCAAGCAAGCACTCCACAGAGCTATGTACCAGTTGCTTTATAAAAAATGCATTTTGAGACACTATCTCGCCGTGTCACCCAGGTTGTTCTCAATCTTGTAGTCCTCCATAAACAGACACCCAAATAGCTGGAATCACAGGTGTGTTCCAGTAGGCCTGGTTTATTTCTCAACTCTTTTTTCTTTTCTTTTTTTTTGCTATCAAGTTGTTTGAGCTTCTTAGTCTAGCTCTTAACCCCTTGTCACACAGATTGCTTACAAAAATTTTCTTTCATTCAGTAGATTGTTTTATAATCTTATTGTCATATTTTTGTAGGTTTATTTGTTTTTGGTGCATAGTCTCACTATGCAGCAGCCCCAACTCCTAGTGATCCTCCTATTTTTCAGCCTCTGCAGCTCTGGGATTACAGGCATGTGCCACCATGCCCGGTCTTGCTGGCAGGCTCAGTGCACATGCGGTACAAGCCCCTGCACTTGCCTAAGCAAGTGCTTAGTCTGCTGTGCTATCTCTCCAGTCCTATTATTTTCATATTTTTCTTGCCTATATTTTGAGAAACTTAGCAATGCAATGCTTGTCCAGTCTCAATGTACTAAAGTAGCTCCCTGTGTTTTCTGCTAATCATTTTACATTCTCAAATACTTTTAAAACTTTGAGCTATTTCAAATTGGTTTCCAGAGCTGGTAATGGACAGGTCTCATTTCATACCTCTGCATGTAGCTATCCCATTGTCACAGTGCCATTTATTCAAGACTACCCTTCCTCCCCTGAAAGTTTTTAGCTCCTGTCTCAAAAATCATTGGTTATAAGTGTGCAGATTTCTTTCACTTCTCTCTCCTTCTTTGCTGCTCTGTGCATCTAACTGTGTGGATGTGCTGTGTTCACAGTGTACTGTCGCCCTCTATCACTGTCACATCTCTTCCCTATGTGGTCTCCAAGTTGGGAACCTTGAATCTCCCTTTCTCTTCATTGGCTTTATCTGCAATCTAGTGGCTTTCCCTGCCCTAACTATGCACCCATCTACTTCTGAAAAGCTATTGCCAACTTTATTTTCTTAACCCAGAACTCTGAATGATTTTCTGTCCACTGGAGAAATCTCTTGTTTATTCTGACAGTGGGTAAGCAACTGTATTTTCTCCATAGACCTTCTGCTTTGTAATTGAAGGCTCCCATTTCTGAGATCTTCCTAGCTTTTTTCTTAGTGCCTCTGGACTTCACAGTTTGGAAACATCTTTGACTCCTTCTGATACTTTTCCTCCACATCCAGTTTCATGCTAGTTTTGCCTTGATGTAAGTCTTAGGCTTCTTGTCCAGCCAACATCCTTCCTCATCTTTTGACACTCAACTCGATGTCCTTTATTTAACAGCGAACTCTGAAGCTCGAAATAAAGACCTACATACCCAACCACAAGTAGGAATGTTTGGATTTGTGTTTGAATTATAGATATACTTAAAAAATTTTAATGACAAGTAAAAATTATTCATGTGTGCTTCCTAAATATTTCCCCAAACTTTACCTGTTTTTCTATCTTCTAAGAGCATATTCAAAACAAAGAATTCAAATAATTTACATTCAGATATTATACTATAATTTAGCATCATGTATTTTCAGTTAGAATTTTATTTACTAGTTGAAAACATACCAATATAGCTATCATGAATCCTCAAATCATATCCAAACAAAAGATGATATTGGTCTCAAAAGGAAAGAAAAATAAAGAAAAAAGCACTGCGATGGCATGAATGAAACAAAAAAGTGAATTCAAACTATGTTTGGTAAAAATAAAATATTTCACAACAAGATTCCAAATAATTTGGAAGTGAGACAGAATTCCTTAATATGTGAATGGAAATGGTAATTAATCATAGTGTAGACAATAGTATTGGCTTTGTGTTCCATTCAGAATCCATTATCACTAGCAATGAATGAATGAAGAAAATTGAAACATAAAAATAGACTCCTGGATTTTGTATGGTAAACTAGAATGTGTGCACTTAGAATGTGTTTATAGCATTGAATTGAGTCTAGAGCTGAAAAAGGAAAACCTGTGACCATTGGTTCCCATTAACTGGCTTATCCTGGAGATCTTTTGGGAATTTCAAGTGGTCCTGAGGATACAGACTGCTGAATTTCTACCTGAATCTTGGGCACTATATTATTTCTGAGGATAACAGATCCATCCTCACACAGAGTCAACACTTGTTCATACTTTCTTTGGAGATACATCTTGAATACTAAGAAAATTATGGCGTGTGAATGGTAAATAAGGAGCTTAACAAGTAATTACTCATTATAATATAAGAAAATAAATAACCTTAGCCTTACAATTTGACCTCCAACATAATGCAACATATGAATTCAGTATAGCCACATATTTATGTTTTAACTTTATGTAAAATATACTCTAAAATAATTATTTTAAAAAATATTTTCTAATTAACTTTTTTTTCAACAAACTTCATCTAATTACATATCAGCCGTAAGAAAATGAAGGGTCAATAGCTACAGATACGTAATTTCCCTCTGCTAGATTGCTGTTTGAAAATAGGTTACAACAATTAGATGATTAATTTTCTTCTATTAAATAACATTATGAGACTTCAGATTACATTTATCAGTAATTCTTTTTAGTGGAAGCATAATAGAAAGAAAAGCCAAGCAGAATAAGAATTCACATCCTTTGTGAGAGGATCTGAGCATGCTTTTTATCAACCATGCTTGGGAAAATAATTAGTGAATGGTATTCTGTTTGGAAATTTATCTTATGTTCAGAATTCACAATAATATGTTATAGTATGTTACAGGGTCAAATACATGAACAGCAAAAATTTGGATGTCCTGCTGGCATTTTTTTTCCCTGTCCCGGTTATCTGCACCATGTGCCCCCCCTCGTGAGCATAACCAAGGAGTGCCCGTACAAACATTCTCGTTTCGCTTGTTCCTCACAAGCATTTCTTATATCATATTTCTTCTGACTTCACTATCTGAAACCAATTACAGGAGATCCATTTGGGCTGCATCTATTTTCATAAGAAGCCTAGGCAGCAGTGTTTCTCTCAGAGATGAATATCAACATCAAATATGCTTCTGAGTGCTTTGTTATTTATGTTTCAGAGAGATTTTGTAGCCTTCAGCTCTCAAGAATGTGTCATGCTGCGCTGTTTATACATTGAAGATATTAATGGGCGTAGATGTCATTTTTCATTTTAATGTCTCGAATGCAACAGGCTGATAGGTTAAGCATTCCTGTTTTTATGGGGAGAGATATGAGTGATGTCTTTTTCCCCCACAAATATACATATATTTATTCTTTAAAAAGTTATAAACCTTTGCACACTCAACATTTTTGGTTTTATTGGGCATTTCTGAATAACCCCCAAATAATTTTATTTATGGTGAAAGTTTTCAATGTTTCCCAGAATAAAAAAGTAAATAAAAAATAACCTATGTGACAGATTTGTGAGAGATTAATTCTCACAATGACCTTCTCAGTAGAATTACTGTTTCGTGAGGTTTCTCACTAGCATAACAATAATTCTACTATAAAAGAGTGGTATACTTGAAATTTATCTTTTATCAAGGTTTATTTTAGTTAAAATTGCACTGTAATTTTTATGAATGATGTTTTCAGTCACTATTTTAGAGCAAAATGCATTGAGTCCTGGGAAATGTGTATTCCCACATCTCTGCCGCTCACTTGCTTATCTCTTTAGTCGGATCCCACATATTATTACTTTTATTAGTGAATGTGTGCTGTACATAATGGTTACAGTCACTGTAGGGAATCGCACATGCATGTAACATGTCACGATTCTCTCCTTCTCCCTCCTCCACCTCATTTTTACTTTCTCAGCATTAGATTCATTTATAAGTTTTTAGTTTGTAACACCTGATGAAGTGCATTTTCCTATATGAAGACTGAAAGCCACACTAATCAGTCTAAGAACATTTAAGACACGGAAGAAAATTGTGAAGGCATCCCATCCTAGAGTTCTTTAGCTTTAACTGCATTAAACGAAGTGCTCCAGTAATGCAAAGCAAATGATTTTTGGAAACAATATATGGTATGGTTGCCTTTCTTTCCTTTTGTTGATTTAAATTGACCTCAGTCTTTATTGAAGAGATATTTTGAAAAAAAAAACTTCTGCCTTTTGTTCTAAATTAACTTAGTAAAAAGGATGAAGTTATAAATATGTAATAATAGATTGAACTCAAAAGGGCCCTAAAATATATCTTTTCTGTCTATAAGTAGAAACAGCAGGTCATTTTCAATTCAGTACTTTATGCACTTTAAAACCTAGTAGTTTCTATTGACAAAAATATTTAACCTGAAATTTTTCATTTTTGAGTAGATACAATAAATTCTCTAGCTAAAACTGAGCATCTCTGAATACTTGTTTGTTAAAACTCAGTCCAAATGTGCTAACCAGTACAACACAAATTAAGATGCAATCTGATACACAGCACACAAACTACTAGAGATTTCTTTGTGTAAGTTACAAATAATACCTATATGTTGCAATTTTTCTTCTTCCTGCCTCTTTTGTACACTATATTTATCTCAGCTGTTACCAGGTAGTTATTTCCATAGATGTGTGCATACAGTGATGATTTTTCAAATTATTTAAAAATAATTGTAAAATTCTTAGTGTCTTCCATCTAGCTTGCTATTAGCACTTGCTTATTTTGCTTGCCTATTTTAGGTCACTCATGTAGGAGAGACGATGTCAGTTTAACTTTGTGTGCTTATTTAATATGCTTAGTGTGATGAACATGATCAAGATATGTTCTTTGCATGTACCATTCACTAAACAAATATCACTGTACTATAAACATAGCCAAAGGAGAAAAAGAAATGAAGGAAGAAAGGAAGGAAAGAAAGAAGGAAGG